>SMGT01014999.1:60697-74165 GCA_004794575.1 Lanistes nyassanus | reverse complement strand
GCATAGACACTTTCCCCTCACCTTCATCTTCCATAGGAACACATTTTGTTTGTTCTTGGCAAATGTAAAGAAGAGATGAACAGGTGAACGTCTCAGACAGTGCTACTAGCCCCAATCTGACAACAGTGATACTAGTCACAATGTGTCCACAGAGTTAGTAATCCCAGGGAGTCCACAGCATTGCTAGTCAGAGTGTGTTCACAGTATTACAGCACACTGCCCCCCCCCCCCCTATGTGACCATAGTTTTACTAGCCCGTGTGACAACAGTGATATTAGCTCCAATGTGACAACAGTGTTACTAGTCACAAAGTGTCCACAGTGTTAGTAATCCCAGCATGTCCACAATGTTACAGCCCCCAATGGAACAAGTGTTACTAGCCTCAGTGCAAAAACTTACTAATCCCAGTGTATCCATAACATTACTAATCCCAGTGTGTCTACAGTGTTGGTAGTCATAGTATGTCTAAAGTGTTGGTAGTCATAGTATGTCTACAGTGTTACCAAAGGGTATCCCAGCATGTCCCATGTTACTAAAACCTCAAAACTGTGAACCTGTTGATCTAAGGGACAGATGCATAGCAAAACTCACTTCTGGCAACAAACTTGGGAAACACAACATACATTCCACACAAAATTTAGTCGCATACCTGCCAATGTGCTTGTGTGTCTGAATGCTCGGACCTGCGAGTCTGTCAGTCCCGTCAGCAGAGAAATCACATTGTCCATCATGTACTGGTCATATATAATACTGTACTGACACTGTCGCACCAAGACTTGCACGAATTCACAGAAGCCAGAGCGAAACTTTTTCCACTGTGGTCCAGTCATAATGAGTGGGTAGTCGCCACTCTCCTAAAAAGCAACATCATTGTTAATTCAAAAGTCAATCATTTTCATTTTTGGTTCAAACGAGAACTAAGTAAACACCACAGTTTAAAAAAAGAAATAATTTATTGCTAATTAATGCATCACTGTGCTAACTGCAGATGTAATTCAAACACACTTTTAAGTATCTCTGTTCCAATAGTCTAATTATAAAAGTTGACACCAGGGAAATGTCTCTTGGTATAACAATCACAATACATTCCCTTTTATATACACACATTCTCTCTCTCTCTCTCTCACAAACACAGCCACATCCCTACATCCAACCAGGATTTCCCCAAATGTGCACTGCAAGCTCCTCAGTGTTCTATAACAGAACAACATGCCCACACCTCATCAAATTCCTCGGTCATCTTTCGGATGATCTCAGCATGTTCCATGTTTGCATACATGTATGGGGTGATCTGCCCACGGCAACCAGAACACTGGATGAAGAACTGTATCAGCTCCAAGAGTGCTGCATTGCGGTCCACCTTATATCCCTCTATCCAGTCATCCACAACCACCTGTAGTGTCACAGAATAACCCAGGGTCACATCCTGTGGGTGCTAGAATGCTACACATCAGAATGAATGCTAAGAAAAGTGTCACAGCAAGCACATTTACACATACATCAAGACAGTCTGTTCCGTACAAAGCACGAGTCCAGCAGTAAAGGCTGACAATTGCAGAGCCGCCTACTCATCAAGTGTACTGACAATAATGTCAACATCCCCAAACCGGATTTCAAGAATTGTGATCATGCCTTCCCAGCACCATCAATGATGGCGCTTCTCTGGAAAATGGGACATGTTGAGACATTCATTTAGATACCTTTTTCAACATAGCCTTTTACACAGAATTCACACTGGAAAGATTTCAGGTAGGAATTATTTTCTTCTTAAATTTTTCTTAGAGAGAACAGCAAACATTAAAGTACGGCAGACCTGTGTTGATAACGGCTGAACAAAAAATTGTGTTCAACACAGACAGCAAGAGATTTCATTTTGCAATGCACGTAAATATACTTCATCTTTTCTCACTTGAGTATTATATTCACTGTAGATCTACAGCATGGGGAGCTCTGAGGTAAAGTCTACATGTAGTCCATGTGTACAAATCTGGATGTGTAAGGGTGCATACCTATTTATGCAAGTGTTCTTCTGTATGAAGGTCTGGGTAATAGGCTGTTTACATGCGTTCTTGTAGGACTTGCATTACAAAAAATGAATTTTTTTAAACCTAGCACTACAAACCTACAGACCCTGATCAGTCTATGACCAAGATAACGAACGATCCAGCACTTAAGTCACATTCAGGATCAAGCCTCGAGGTCCAAACCAATGACAAGTCCTTTTACCCAAGTAAGTTTCTTTGTGCTAAAGAAAATTATTTGCTAAATCAGACCTCAGTGGTTTCATCAATCTGCCTTTAAATGGTTTTCATTTTCATCTTTTTCTTAGCTATTTTGGCTGTTACCTGAACAAGGTTTAGTTCAATCCTTTTCAGTATAAATGTACACTTTTACCTGCAGAGATGATTTTCCTGTTTTGACGACTTCAAACAGACTTCCCACTCCTCTTTCTTCCTCCTGACTTTTCTTGCGGGTTGCTGGTGCCACTTCTGCCTTTTTCCGTTTTGATGGCTAAAACATTTGTAACCATTCATACAACTGTATTAATTAATCGCAGGTTCTATGTAACACATTTTTATTGATTCTTCTGTTCCATGTGTTCAGCTCACAGACAATATAAATAAAATAACAAAATTTCTTAAAATCAAGTACTTATACCATATTTCTTTAGAAACCCTAAAGAAATATTCCTAATACAGTATTAATACTGAATAGTCAATAAGATGGACAAAAAGGATCGCAAAGGATTATCCAAATATACTTCAAATCTTAATCTGTCAGCTCTCAGAAGAAATTGTCCTCCTTGTCAATTTTAGACAACTTAGAATTTCCAGAATAACCTTCCCAGATACATAACTGACAAGCTTAAGATATCCTGACATAAATAACCTATTTTATTAATTTCATATTTTTTAAAATAATACTCAAAGACCATTCACCACTTACTGGTCCTTCATCCTTTCGCTTTCTTTTCCCTTTAATAATTCCTTTGGACTCATCAAAGTCGCTGTCCGAGTCATTCTCTGGCCTTTAAAAAAAACATATATTTATACTCTTGACTCCTTTATACTCTTGCACCAAGATCCATTAAGTCTCCTTTCCTAGTTTTCAGCCCAAGTCTTATCAAACCTTCCCTAAGCCCCACATGAACATCCTAGACATAACAAAAGGCTACCAAACAGGCATATACACGATGAAAGGAATCTTAAAAAAACAAATACAGTTTTTGTTGCTTAATGTTCCATCACAAACTAGGTGCATATCACTTATCAGGATGGTGTTGTTCGAGATAAGCTACCATGCTGGCATACTTGGACTGCAGTCGTAAATAATCAGGCTTCAGTTCAATCCCGTCCAGTCACATTATACTGACACCAGGCCAACCAGTCCTATTACTAGTTCTGTTCCCTATAGTGCCAGGCGTCTGGCAGAGCAGCTACTAGATTACCAATTTTGATGTATGACTCAGCCAGAGCACAACCACTGACCTCCGACCTCAGACTAAGTCAGTACCAGACATCTTTACTCTTACACCACTGAAGTGGTCACATTGAAATATGAAATTTTCTGGGAACTCTCTTTTAAAATAATAAAACAATAAATAAGAGATACCTGAGGTTTGCACACTTACACAGACACTTCTGAAGATGGTTCTATTTCTGATGCTGGTTCTGCAGCATGTGACTGCCCACTAGAAGCGCCTGTCTCTTTGGCTGCACGGCGTCTCACTGTAGGCATCCTATGTGTAAGACGGGGAAAAAACTGAAGTGTGAGACCTGTTTCATGATTACAAACTTTGGTATAGAGTTGGTGAGTGGTCTGCACACCCAATATTTCTGTTACTCATTAGTGTCAGTTACTAATGCCAGTTTTGTAATACATGATTAACAGGGCTGAAGAACACTTGCTTGTACTGTGTAGTTGCATTCTGTTCTAATTCTTCATGAAAGTACATATAGTTCACACTCGCTTCTCTTTTTTTATGTGTTTGATTCCCCTTGATCTTGCCCATTCGCCATTTCAACTCCTGTGTTAATGTACAGTGTCACACGTGTGAAATTCCCAGATTAAAGACAGTGCCATCTTTATGCTCCTTAATGTCAAGCTGCGCTACTGTCAGTGTTTTGTTGATGCGTATGCAAGTACACTAACAGTAACACTAATTGTAGATTAGTGTAAGTGTATGTGACCACTAATAGTACTACTACTACTGTTATGTCAAGACACGGTATTTCCTTGTCTTCGTAACCATGCATGCGCTTTTGCAAGACCAATCATTAGTCTACTGTTAGTTTAAGAATTAGCTCTTCGAGGGGGTATCTTTCCAATGTATTCATGTCATTCAACCCAAAGAAGTTGTATTTGCTTTGTTGACAGCTTAGAGGCCGCCATGTTGCCATTGGGCACAAGAATACAACAGCAATGTCCAATACGCAGGTGCTATATTATGTTACTAAAATACCTTACTAACAATGCTAATGCATCTGTAGCTATTTTGGCTGTTACCTGAACAAGGTTTAGTTCAATCCTTTTCAGTATAAATGTACACCTTTCACAGTGGCGGGAACATGAATCAAGATAAATTTTCCAAATCACGTGATCGTGTTATGCGCCCTTGATCAAGTCTGGTCTTATTCTCAAACTGTACGCGCCGTCAAATGTTTTAGTCTGTGCGTCTCAAAGCAAAAACAAGGCGATGGAGTGCCAGTGCCAGCGCCAGCTATGTCAGAAACCTACAGTGACCTCAAAACAATGAACACAGTCTGATACAGTTCCATTATTTTTCCGGGAATGGCTAAATCAGAGATAAGGAGTATCTGGCTAAATCGACGAACTTTAGTGTACGGTGCGTGACGTCACGGCTTTCGCGGTACCGATCGCCTGTTTACATTAGAAACAGTTCTCTCACGAACTGATGGGAGACTATATTTATCTCTGTATTTCGATGTACACGGTGATACGGATACAACCTAAGAGGCTACTTTCGCACAGACAGTGAACCGTAGGAGAAACTTCCAAAAATGTGATGCGTGTTAAGTCATAGGTCCCGATTATGATTCATCTTCGGTCGATCGCTGTAGTATAAAACGTCGTGTGCAGCTTGCAGGATTTCGGATTTCGGATGTCTGAATAAAGTTAATACCGTATCTAATGTAGTGTAGTTTGGAGTTAAATGACCATAGGACATTACTATGACCGTTCTTTTGCATGTTTATAGCTCCAGATGTTTGTTTGTAAGCGTTTGGAGCAGGGAATTTTTGCTTAAAGTCCCGCCCCAAACTATACGTATACGTACATATCAGGATGGGAATTATATAAGCTGCTTAGACAAAGTTTATGTGCTGCACACGTGGGACTGCTGACACAACGCAGGCTTCAGTCACATTAATTAGACTGACACCGGGTCAACCAATCCTTTTCTGTTCAGATTTCCAGTTAAGTCTTTACAGGTGTGACAGCCAGGATCGAAACCACCGACCTCAGTGGACGCCTTAACCTCTAGAGAAACCACCCACGCAGTCTAGAGCGTTTAAAGCAATATTTTGTTTGTATTGTGCTGTTTTGCGAAACTGTTTGATGACTATCAGAATATAGGTGCACAAACCAAGCCACTTTATCATAAAATAATGCCATGGAGAAAAAGAATAAATATAAATAAAATACCACATTCTGTGAAATTAATCGAGACATATAAATGTAGTTGTGTGCACATAATGTACAAATCTGTGTGTGTGTGTCTTATAATTCAGTTATATATCTAACAGTTCAAACGGCTTTATGATATGCGTGCAAAACATTGTCCATCATCAGTGAATTTTCATGCAGATATCGCATACCTTCTGTAAAGTGACAATAAGCACCCCTGATTGTTCAGATCACACACCGGTATGTGTATACAATTTTAGACAGCATCAGTGGGGATTCATGCACATAGTGTACATATTCTGTGGCGTGAAATAATTATTTCTTGGACTGCACATTTGACATTAAAGGTAGGTGCACGGAAACTTATGCACCATCAATGAGGTTCCATGCACAGTGTACATAGTCTGTGGATGGACTCTCAGAGATGAAAAAATCAGCAGTTTCCAACACTTCACCATTGCAGTGAGAGGAAGGTACCATAGGTTTGTAATATTACAAGCCATTTATCAAGGCATTCAATATTGTCAGTTCAACTCAATCCTCAGGGTTAAGGTGACCATTTTAATATGGTTGCAAAACCATATGGCTGTATATCTTCACATGCACATACATGTATATATGTACACACATCTACTTGTATATCCACATGTACACTTAATTACAATGCATAGTTTCTAGTGTGCTTAGAAATATAATTCTAATGCCATATTTGAATACGGATTTTTTTATATGTAGCAGTATCAACAGCCATTCAGAAAGTTCAGTCATTCAAATAAGATACCAATGCTCTCTGTTTAACATATACTCTTTATGCAAACTTTTAAATATTTACAACATTTTGTGTCTTTAAAGACCTTACACGTTACACAATTTTACAAAAATATTTAAAAATGCATTTATTCATCCTGAACGACAGTACGTGAGCCAGGGTCTTCACTTGGAATCTGTTGTAACGTACCACCAACCCTTATCCAACTTCACATGAACAAACAAGCCTAACCAAACCCTCAACCTGCATTTGGCTCTCCACTTCCTTTTCTTTACCCCTCCAACACCAGCACCAAGCTCCCCAAAGTACAACCTGACAAAGTAATCTTCGAAAGCAGCTCGCAAACGAATACGCATGCGCGGAAAAGCTACTCGCCGCTGAGGCCTTAGACAGGAGTCGAGAAGATGCAGAGGTTTATACTGTTCTGCCAAGGATGTCAGTTCCCTTCTTAAAGTTATTAGAAATGAAGGTAAAAGGGGCCCCCGGGCAGTTATTTCTTTTACACCGGCCAGCTATTGCACAACCTGCATGGTGTCTTGTGCAGTCTTGCCTAGTACACACTATTGACTATGGTCGCGTTAACTTCAACGGGAGTGAAACCAAAGAAAAGGAAAGGGAATTAGCAACAGTATATATGTTACTAACAGCAAAAACCTGTCCTCATCTCCTCTCCCCATCCCAACTACAGTCCCTTTCCCTTCAATCAGGACGTGATCGACGGCGTAGGAGACCAAAAGAACATGGACAAAAACTGATGTGTTTCAAAGAGAGTGGGGATGTAGCTCAGTGGTAGAGCGTTCGCTTTGCATGTGAAAGGCCCCGGGTTCGATCCCCGGCATCTCCAGATGTTTTATTTTCTCTCTTTTTATTCTCCCATCACTAAGTTCCTATCCTATAGTTTGTCTTTTCTATTTAAAAAGTTTGTACAGAGTTGTGAAATATTTCTGCTTATTTTCAATTCTGTTGCACGCACGCACGCACGCACGCACATCTGTTAGTGGACAGCAAGGGGTTTGTATACCATTTTCTCTTTGGAACGAGGGGGGGGGGCATTTTAGGGGTGTTTTCTGGTGAGTTGTAGGGATTTACTTACAGGGAGTGAGGTACGCATGCCTAAACTGCGTCACAAAAGTGTTTTAAAAGAAACAATGTTAATTAGTATCCCAGTAACCCAATACTGTATGTGACGTGGAATTCGTTACACAAGATTCGTGAGTCTCCTGGCTATATATAGCACTTAGGGGTTTTATATTCATGCATTATAACTGCTCTCAAGTAAGCTAAGTCATGTGGTAAGTTCCACGGCTCTGACTTTGCAAAATGGAGAGGAGAGATTCAGTCTAAGGTGGCTGCTTGTGGCAATATAAATAAATAAATAAAATGTGGATTTTTAACGCGCGAGAACACATTTCATGCACACTTCGCGCGGATAGTATGATATACTGTCATATACATCAGACGTGGCGAATCGAGATCGATTTCTGAACTGTTCCGTTGTGCCATGAATGGAATTCCAGTGAGACATTGTGATTATTAAAAGTATTCATGTAGAATCATTTTCGAGCTTAATGACTCTGAGATTTGCCATTCAAAAAACAAAAAATCCCAGAGCTCACTCGTCAAGCTATTGGAGTTTTTTGAATCTGTAATGAAGTAAGCGAGTTGAGGTGTTAGTGACGTGACACTTGCATTTACCGAGGATTTCCGGAGATGAGTCGACTGATTTGCTAGATGGTGTTGAGGTTTTCTGAGTTTTTAGGGATCTTTAAAAATGAGGCAGTCGATGTGTTAGTGACGTGTCACTAATATTTTGCCGAGTTTAACCTGTCCGGAGATGAGTGATCCGACTTGCTAGAAAGCATCGAGGTTAGTGTGTGTGCGTGTGTGTGTGGTGTGTGTGTGTTGTGTGTGAATGTGTGTGTGCGTGCGCGTGTGCGCGCGTGTGTTGTGTGTCTGTGTGTGCGTGCGTGCGTGCGTGTATTACCGCAGGATATGAGCATTTTAAGCTGTTAGTATAGTCTGGCGCTGAGTTTTGTATATTTTATGGATGAATTCGCTAATCATTAGGCTTTATAATGGCGGTGCACAGAAAGTCATTTAAAAGTACAAGTCATCTGAACTTTGCTGAATCACTTGAGCATTTACGGTTTAAATAAATAAATAAATAAAATGTGGATTTGTAACGCGCGAGAACACATTTCATGCACACTTCGCGCGGACGAGGCACATACTCAGTGAAAACAACGGAACACACACACACACAGAGGGAGAGATGAACGAAACACAGGTTCGGATACAGATCGTCCTTCAGTCACAGATGGGTGGAAAAGTATCATAATAGAGAAGTTGTAGGTTAATGCAGACAGGCAGTCGCGACGTCAGTCAAGGTACTTGCGGAAAAGAAAAGTTTTTAAGTTATGTTTGAAAGTCTGTAGTGATGGGGAGTGGCGAATGTTGTGGGGAAGTGAGTTCCATTGGGTGGATGCCGAGAAGGTGGACATGCGCTGTCCGTATGTTTTTGTCCTGATGCTGTTGATTAATTTACGGCATTTTTGCTCATTCCTCTTCAACACGGTGTTCAGTCTTTAATTAAAATTGTTACTGGTAGCAATTTAGCTTGGTTTAGACTAGGAAAGAATAACAGGATGGGCAGATTCAATGAAAATGAGACAGACAGACAGACAGACAGACAGACAGACAGACAGACGGACGGACGGACGGACGGACGGACGGACGGACGGACGGACGGACGGACGGCAGTCAGTATAGCCAGCAGCCAGAAGCCGCAAAGCTTTTGTTGTTAGTGTACACTTTTTATCTATTGTTGCACGCTGTGGATACACACAATTTACCTTTAGGGGTAGGCGGGAAGGGTCAACAAAAAATAAAGGTTTCAGTGGGAATTTTTTTTCAAGGTAAAGATGATGTATCGTTTGTTAGTCTCCACAGTCTCACTTCTAGTGACGGTACGTTTGTCCTCTAAAGGCAGTCGAGTGTTCGGCATAAATAATAACATGCTCTTCGTATCGCACACTTGAAATAATACTTCAAATGTTCATTTTTTTCGGAAAATATTTATTTACTAAATAATAACATTTGGATATAAATTAGCTGTTCACCTGAGATGAATCATCCTTAGGATATATTAACAACAGAAGTATTTGATATGTGGAGGCAATACAATGTCACACACGCTCTTTAAATAACAGACAGAAAAAAAATGAGCGCCATTTTTATTACGGTGAATGTAATATCATGCCATACGTACATATGTTGATCAAATACAGAAGCAAGTGGTTTATAAAAATTAGAATTAGATATCAATCACTTGCAATATTAAACAATATAAATACATATGATTGTTGATTACCAAGAGACAACAGCAGTGATCATAGCATTTCAAAGATTTTTAGTCCGCATTTCTGCACATGATAAGGACTAAACCAACAAATTCCATCTATGTTAAGTGTCATAATTTGGGCAGCTCAAATTTTAAAAGTTACAAATGCCAGGAAAAAAACAACAATCATAAAATTAGGTCCACTCGTTACTATAGCCGTGAATTAACGTAATACAACCGAAAGGGTTTTAACCTGTGATCTCTTAACGTGCTCAAAGCCCTTAGGCAAAATAATATTTTTAAATCTGTAGGTATATGGGGACAGCTTGCAAATGATCTGACCACAGATTTCAAAATTTTTAACAGTTTTTAGATGCATTCCTGCATCTGATAAGGAGCGAAAGAACAAATGACGTCTGTGATCAGGGTCATAATTTGCGCAGATAAAATAAAGCAAAAGTGACAAATGGCAGGAAAAAAACAACAATCACAAAATTACGTCCACTCGTTACCATAGCCATGAACGTAGGAAAAATGAAAGCATTTTTTCATCTTGTAAAGTGTACAGAGCCCCTAAGGCAAATAAAATTTTGCTAATTTCTTTGCTACCGGATTTCCTGCTTTGGCTTTTCTGAAGGAGTCTCGCAAGCCTTGGAATATATATTCCTGGAAGCAAATCTAGTTTCCATATCGTAGCCCGAAGCTGTTGACTTTTTGACCATCTAGAGCCAGTATACTTTGTATCACAGTCGGTGAAGTCGTGCCAGTTGTATGTACGACTGACGGGATGTAGCAGCAGTACTGTCAAGTCGCAAAGGACAGTATCAAGTCACAAAGGTTCTGACGTCAGCTAGAATTGTCCTTTTGCACACAGGGCATGTCTGGAACGACAAGCCACATTTCTGGCAGAAGCAGAAGTGTCCACAGGGAAGCAAGGTCAGTTCCACTGGTCTTTGTCGGCAATGGCGGCAAATCTGTCTGGCCTTCAACATCCGGTTTTCACTCCTGAGTGCCCACAGTTTTTCTTGAAGCATTCGGCGAGCTTTGGAATCCCCTTCTGATTTGTGTTGTGTTTCGCAGACGCCTTCCTTACTAGATGCCGAAGTTGAGGATCCGTTAACGTTACTGATGGTTTCTTTCATTCCCTCTCTTTGCGGCTCCTTCACATCTGAAGACATGTTAGCAGATAAAAATCCACCCAGAACTGCTTCCATCCTGGCAGACGCGGTCGCTGCTTCGGTCACAGTTGCTGTCGTCAACAGCGATGTGACTTTACCCTGACTGGTCGGGGAGGTCCGTTTTGAATCGCCGTCAGTCTCAAAGTTGGAAGAAATCATCTCATTGTTCCCCGACACTTCAAAAATCCCTCCCCAAGCTAAAGATGACAGCGCAGTTTCAGGTCCTCTCGATTTTTCAAGTTCTTGCAAAAGCATCTTCGCGTTGATGACGTCATCTTCACGGTTGAAATTTAGGTCAACGGAAGCCCCCGTCATGACGTCAAATCTAAGGCTTGTTGCGTAATCCGCCGATGAGTCGGAAGTCGAAGAGCCTGTCTTACGGCAGTTGTCTCCCCGTGATACCATCTTCAGATACGTTTTGTACACAACGTCCACTGGAAGGCGAGTGAGCTCCGCGACAGCCAGTACACAAGGCGGGTACATCGACTCTCCTTCAATCTCCGTTCTTTTGTAAGACCCCATGGCCACCCTGATACCTGCTCTGGAGAGAAATGGTCTGATGTGTTATTCAGAAGCAGATCTATTTACCATGCGCAGGGAATGAGGTGATGAGACAGATATAGAAACTTCGTTAATCTGCCTGATCAGTCGTCTATCGAACCAGTGACAATGCCCCAAAACGGAGCTGCCACAATACACATATCTCGGATAGGAGAACTTTTCATGAAAAAATTCGGCCTGTAAACTATACTTCATGTTTGCTCTCAGAAAAGGCTGATAAGTGGCGAATGTGTACGCATTTTTTAAAAAAAAATTACCAGTAAAAGGGATCTATTTTGTCCCGCGCTTTAATGGTTGGGGCAGGGGGGGGTGGTGGTAGGGGTTAGACAGCAAGAAAAAAACTTGTCCTCATGCAGCTGACAAGTGGGCAAAATCGAGACGGCCAAAATGGGGAATACCGTGCCGGAAGCAAAAACAAACAAAAATAGCTTTTTTTTGTTGGTAACGTAAGTGGTTACTTTTCATGCAATAGGCTCACTGCAATACACTCGAAGGCATATATATATACGTTTCTTATGTTGTCAACAATTTTTTTCTACAAAAAAAGACACGTGTGTTTCCTGAAATATATGTTTATTGCAATTTAAGAGCAAGACAGAAATCGATCCAAATGATCTCGACACAGGGAGAGGATATGCGACTTCAAAACGCTGCAAGAAAATTAAATAATTTCATGCAGCATGTACAATATTAAGCAGGATGTGTACTGAAAAATAATCAATTGAAAACGAGACATTAAAATGTTAAAAATAATACAGTTGAACAATTTTACCTTGAGACATCGATCGTTATCTTATAATAGATTATATATTTATTTCAGAGGACAAATGACAACAGCAGTTCAGAAACTGTACATAGCATTTCATTTGGTTATTGGTACGTATAAAGAAACAAGTCACAAAGAAAAGAAGTCAATGAAAGTATGATATGTCTTTTTTGGCAGACTTACTGTGAAGAACGATGCACCCGGCTCTTGTGGACACCCGTCGCGTTTTTCTTGTGTTTGTACTAGGTATTTATAGCTCTTCGCTATACGTCACAGGTCTTCCAAAATTGCTGCCCTTGAACTGCTATTTTTAAGATTCTGGTTGCGTCACATGCGGTAATGCAGTTACATTCGCTACCTGCGCGAAAGGACACTGGCAAAGCACTCATGCGATTCGACTGATAATATATCTATATATACCGCTGTGCGTAGGGAGGCTTTTATCCGTCACGTGGCTGTCACGTGCTTATGTTTTGTCTGTAAATGCTAGATGCATCTGGAACGAACCGGAGTATAACATGGGGAAGTCCCATTTTCTATTTTTGGCGCAAAACAAGCTCGGACTGGCCAAACCTTGTTAGACTACAGCAAGCTTTGGAGCTGAAATAAGTCTGCTTATAAATCCAACTAATATTGAATCAAAAAATAAGGGTACCTGCTAAACGCAGTTAAAATTAATTAGAGGAATATCCCTTCCTCACCTCAAATAAGGGGGCATTCTATGAAGAATGATCGAAGGTCGAATTCTCACTTCTCGTGGAAAGTTACTTGACCTCACAGTCGGAAATTGATTGTTTACACTCGTCTCATACGAAGCTACCGAAAACAGGGGTTGTCAATTAAGCGTTTACAAAAATATCTTCGTCGCAGACAGTTGATTTTTTTCTTACTGTAGTTTTTATATTTATATATGCATTCAGTCGTGTGGGGCCAGCCTATATTCATTTGTGGCCATCAAGTTCATGATATAGCACTTAAAATAAAACAATAGCATTCAGCTAGGATTTTTGTTTTTTTTATCTCTTTCTTTTTGTGTCTCCCTCTGTATCTCTCGCAGTCGCTTACTCAATCCTGACAGCGGTGCTCTATTTTCTCTTCTCTCAACCTCTACTTGTACCCCCACCTCCACACAGGTCATGAGGCGCACTTATATACGCTTCTCGGACGATGCGGGGCCTGTTTTAGGAAGCTGGCCGTGTGTGTGTGTG
>SMGT01014999.1:18592-43814 GCA_004794575.1 Lanistes nyassanus | reverse complement strand
CGAAGTTTTGTTCCTGCGGTCATGTTCGGCGAAGTAGGGCAGACATTCTAAGAAAGGGCTTAGAACAGCAACAGTACAATCGCTTCACTAGAGTCTTAATGATGCCAGAAACAGCTCTCGCACCAAGTAACCCTAAAGGGATTGCGTAATGTTGTTTGCAGGCGATTGGCAGGCCCCTGTTACCCCCGTACTGGGAACTGGGCTATCAGCTGAGCCGGTGGGGATACATAGACATCGATGACATGCGTGCGGTGATCAACCGCACGCGCGCCGCACAGATCCCTTACGTACGTATAAATAATAACTACGTCGTGACTACATTAGTGACGACTGCGACGACAACGAAAAAGAAGCTGACGAGGTTTGAGATGGCGTACGAGTAGCAGTGGAACTAGTAACCGCAGTAAAAGTAGCGACAATCGCAGTAAAAGAAGTATATAGAAGAGAAGAAAGAAAGAAGACAGAGAGAGAGACGATGAGAAAGAAAAAAAGAAAGAAGAAGCATAAGTTATCCTTCCCTTGTACTAGGAACTAGGAATTTCCAGCAGGGAGCATAAGTGCCTGAAATGATCACATGACAAACGTATCTGGAAGTTGGAAACTACTAAGGGACTCGGCTATTGCTGACTTGCCTGCCACGTTTTGGAGTCTGCTATGACTGTGTCCATATGTGTACTTCTGGTCAAGAAAGTGGCCATAAGATGCAGTGGCCCTGTTCATTTTACATCCACCTCGAGATACAGAGAGAAAATTCCAGTGCCCATCCAAATAACCCTGGCTGATTCCTTTATGCATTTTGTTGTGGGTGTTGTGGTGTCTCGCCTGTAAGATTTGAAGGATTTTGCTATTGTCTGAAAAATGTGCTCAGGGATGGGACACTGGTTTGCTTCCCAGAAAAGGACTATGCAGTCAGCCACTTTCCACAGTACGAATGTGCAGCTAATTGTTTCTGTAGGTAAGGAAGGAGGCAGGGGAGGGGTGAGCCAGGCTTTGGCATAGGAATCTGGGTGGAAGGGGGTCATGTATGGAGTGTGGCCTGACTGTTGCTTTTAGAGTGGATTGAAGTGACAGCTTTGGGATTCGCGAGGCACTGTGCTGCAGGTGAAAGGTCGGTCATATTGACCGCAAGACAAAAATGTCTTTAACCTCGAGGTCGCTGCAGGTGGTCTGACTCAAACATTTAATTGCAAGTCAACTGAAGAAGAGCTTTTTAAATTATACATGTTAATGAAGTGATTAGTACAGTAGCACATAGTAGTGGTGGGCCTTTGCTGGGAGTTGGTGCGGTAGTTGGTATCAAAAGCTACTCATGCATCGTCCGCGGCTTTATAGCAGTGCGCAATTTCAGTGACGTCACAGTACAGTACAGGAAACTAGCCATCACCCCATTAATAGTGATCGTGGTGCCATTGTGTCTAGGAAAAACTCTTTTAAAGTCAAGAGCAGGCAAGTGATGTTCCACAGTGCCCATTCCTCAAGAGATAATATTATAAAGCGTTTACCGCTGATTCAGAAGACTGCGTAGTGTTATGTGTGTGTGTGAGAGAAAGAGAATGAAAAGAATGGGAGAGAAAGAGGATGGAATGCCATTAATGTTTCTAGCAAATATTTGTGTAAATCTGTAGAAGTATATTAATTCATTTCGGTTACTATTTTATTTGATGGACAAAAATGAACGTGATTTTTGGTGGGAGGAGGAGCTGGGAATGAGGTGTGTGTGTGTGTGTATGTGTGTGTGCGCGCGCAGTGTGAAAATCAGGTGTTCATCAGCCACGAAGACATGAGAGACGATCTTGTGAACGAATGATAACCAGTTTCGATAAGAAAGGGGCTTGTTATGAGGGGGTTGAAAGAACTTATTCGTCAACGAGGACAAAGAAAGATCTCCCATAGTCCGTTCACGTCGCAAATAGAACACATGTAGGCATCGGCCTGTGACATTGTGATCTCCCAAATGCTAGGATCGAACTACATACACTTGATAACTTCTGCTGACAGCAAAGTCAACAAGGTAAGCTCTAGTGATTTATAGAGACCGCACTTACTGGCACATGAAACGCGTGGCTTACCGTCTATAGAAATACTCGGGGTCAAATGTGCAAAGGTTAGAGAGTGACGTAAGAACAAATTTGCGGACGAAAAAAAAAACAGGGCGGAGTTGCATGGGTTTTTTAAAAATAGGTTTTAGGATGCCACATTTCAATTCCTACTACAAAATGAACTCACTGTGGTGCATGCCAGCTGTTATAGACGTTTGTGATTTTTTTCACTGAAACGTATTTGAAGAATGGAAATTAGAATCAGTTGGTTTTTTAAAAAATCCTATCGGCTTTACTGCTTTGAAAGGAGGATATGTCTAACGTCGTCACTGATGTCGTCTAAGAAGAAGCAGCGTCGAATTGTTATTGGACAATTAAAATGCAAGCTTTAACAGTTTGATCTTTGAAAACGACATCAGGTTACATCACACTGTGCCGCTGTTGTTCCTCTCGCTCTCTCTCATGCGCGCATGCGTATACACACAACGTGTACATCCTTGTAGGCGAGGACATTGCGTAGGATTGTGTATAGTGTGTGGGTGACGTAATGACACCTCCTGTCTTGGGTGACGTAACATCTCGCCCGTCGAAACGTCACACGAGACAACGTGTTCGTGACGTCACACAAGACAACGTGTTCGTCACGTCACACAAGATAACGTGTTCGTCACGTCACACAAGACAACGTGTTCGTCACGTCACACAAGACAACGTGTTCGTCACGTCACACAAGACAACGTGTTCGTCAAGCCCATCCCTATATATTGAGCGCGTGCTGGAAGCGTGACACTCCCTGCTGCCGTCACGCGGTGCAGCCAATGGACGGGTGGGCGGGCGTTGGAATTCTCAGTGAACCGTGTATTACGTGACTTCTAAGTCGCAAACTGTCTGGGACACCCGGGCGACGGGTAGAGGCGCGGAGATGCCGTGGAACGATATGCGTTTAGCCTAAGATTTTAACCACGTGACATGAGTTAGCAACCTTTAAGGAGAAAGGTTGCTAACCGATCAGTTACCAACCTTTAAGGAAAGGTCGCTAAGCGATCAGTTTGCAACCTTTAAGGAGAAAGGTTGCCAACCGATCAGTTTGCAACCTTTTTGGAGAAAGGTTGCTAACCGATCAGTTTGCAACCTTTAAGGAGAAAGGTTGCCAACCGATCAGTTTGCAACCTTAGAGGAGAAAGTTTGCCAACCGATCAGTTTGCAACCTTTAAGGAGAAAGGTTGCCAACCGATCAGTTTGCAAGCTTTAAAAGGTCTGTCACGTGGTTACTGTCGGGTTTAGGTTAAACAATGCAAGGAGCTTGTCCGAATTCATGGTCTTTGGCCAAGGTCACTAACGGATGGTTTTTGTCACGTGAAAGCCATCGACTTGGGCTCAACCAAAGGTCACGAATACGAGTCGTATGACACCTAGTGTACTTGGGCATGCACCTGTCAATGACAGGGCGTTAATCCACGTTTTCTCAAAGAAAGACAACCGCACTGCATCAAGGGACATCTCTGGCACCAGGTAGAGTCCCACCTCGATGTTCCGAAGCAAGAGGTGGACCGGGTCTCGCCAAGACGGAAAACATGGCGCCCTATAGTACCTGCCTGTGTCGCCAGGCCCCTGGCCCTACAGGGAGGTACTATACCTGGTTTGCACGGTGCCAGAATAATGTTACCGGCCAATCTCCATCATGATCGGAGCCTTGTCGTGTGGCGATGGAGCTTAATTGTCTGCCCCTGTCGTCACAGGGGAGACAAACTAATCCGGTCCCGGTAGAAGGTCCCAAACACTAATTTCAACTCTGTGTGCTGCTGTATGGAAATGGAAGTCAGGAGACGGACTGAGAGCTTAGTTCTAGCGCGCGGGGTGAGGTGTCTCGTGTCAACGGACTCGTAGGTCTGACGTCAACGTCACCTCTTGCTGAATGACGTCAGTCTTTCCTGGAAGGAATGTTTTTTCCCACTCCAGACCACCCTGATCCGCTTAGCGAAAAGACACAGACTTGAACTTATACACGAAAACAGAAGTCATACCTAATACCAAACCTTAACCCTACCCCTACCCCCCTTCCTCTTACATTAGTGACGACTGCAATGACAACGAAAAAGAAGCTGACGAGGTTTGAGATGGCGTACGAGTCGCAGTGGAACCAGTAACCGCAGTAGAAGTAGCGACAATCGCAGTAAAAGAAGTAGATAGAAGAGAAGAAAGAAAGAAGGCGGAGAGAGACGAGGAGAAAGAAAAAAAAAGAAAGAAGAACTGAAATAAGAAAGAAACAATAAAAATTAGATGGAAACATAGAAAGAAAGAAAGCAGAAAGAAGAAATGAAGAAAAGAAAGGAAAAGAAGCAAAAATAAATGGAAGGTTAGAAGGAAAGAGAAAGGAAAGAAGAAAAGAAAGAGAAAGAAAGAAGGAAGAAAGGAAAGAAAAGAAAAAAATAAACAGATGGAAAGAAAGAAAGAACAGGCAGACGGATGGATGGATGGAAAGATATAAGAAAAGAAAGAAAACTAAATAGAAGGAAGGAAAAAAGAAAGAAAAGATAGAAAGGTAGAAAGAAAGAAAGAAAGACACATAAAGAATGAAAGTAACGAAGAAAGAAAACAGATAAAGAAAATATTATTCCAGAGTTTTCACTGACAATTTCTTTTGGTTGGGAAATTAACTGGTGATATGACAGCAGCAGACAATGACTTTTCTGTGTGATTGTACTAGCGAGTGTTCAGAGTTGACCAGTACTCCGTTCTCTGCCCCATTACAGGACGTACAATGGGCAGACATAGACTGCCTGTTCAACAAGTATGTCTTTACCTACGACCGAACAAACTGGACAGGTCTCCCGGAACTGGTAGACGACCTTCATGATCACCACCAACACTTCGTTATTATTGTGGTAATTACAAGTCTTAATGTCATAAAGTGACTATGTTTATTGGTAGGGACTGTTGCACGTAAAACCACATTCCCACTCATATAACCTCTCTCTCTCTCTCTATTTCTCTCACACGCACAAATTTTGTAGCGGTTGATACGCCAAAATATAGCTATGAAAATTAGTCCCTAGCTATGATCTAATAGTTTTTAGCTATGAGAAGTAGTCCTTAGCTATGATCTAAATACTCCATAGCAATTAGAAGTAGTTATTTACTGTGATCTAAGTAATCCTTAACAATGAAAATTAGTCATTAGCGATGATATAAGTAATTATTACAGCCACGAGAAGCAGTTCCTAGCTATGATATAACCGGTCCTTACATCTACGAGAAATAGTCGTTAGCTCTATGAGAAGTAATCCTTTTCTTGCTAAGGACCCCGGTGTTGGTGCAAACCTGACCATTAACGCCCTGGGTACGCCATGTTTGAAGACGGAGAAGCAGCCGATATTTTTGTCAAAGACGCCAGCGGCAAGACGCTGATTGGGGAGGTAAGTCGTCCGACACTGAAGGATGATGGGAAGGAGTCTGTTAGGCAAGTAACTGAAAGCAAACACAGTTCGTGAGAGGACCGTTGACCTATTTATCGTTTGGTATTTTGAACTAAATGGCTTCAGAGAAAAGAGGAAACCACATTGATGAATTTCGATGAACTACGGAAGTAGAGTACAGAGTTTAAAGTCAAATGCAATACGGTCAAGAAATAGTCCCGCCGTCTGGAGGAACCACACGCTATACAGCAAGAAGCCAAACAACCAACCATTCAACCACCCGCTTCTTTTTCTCCACATACACTGTGGATGGCGTGAAACTCTCGTGAGATTAAAGTTTTCTGGGCTTTTAACACACGGTTTAATTACAGAGGTGATCCATTCTAATGTATTCTGCAACGCACCATAAACATTAAATATGAATTCTTTTAACAGGTGTGGCCTGGTATCACTGCGTACCCGGACTTCACTAATGTCTCCGTGTTGCCTTGGTTCGAGAAGTACGTCCGGTTCCTACGCGAGAAGGAAGGCGTAAAAGTAGATGCCTTGTGGATCGTAAGCAGTGTTCACTTGCACCAGAACTACTCCTTGATTGCTTCTCGTGTCCATTACCTCATTCCGATATTCTTAATCCTCTCTTCTGTTGATCTGCTCTGGTGTTTCCTCACTTAGTTAAGTGAACCTTAGTTCCATGTATACTTAGTGTTAAGTATGTCGTCTGCTCTCTCATAATGTGGGAAGCAATCTGCCGTTTTCTTTTGCAGGATATGAACGAACCTTCTAGTTTTGTAGCAGGTTCTACACAAGGCTGCGAAAAAACTGAGTGGGATTATCCACCATATGTTCCTAGTAAGTTTTAAGTAACTGTTTATCAACCTTACAAAATCTAATTACTGCTTAATGCGTAGTTGTCACTATGCATGACACAGCCCTCTAATGAAAAATAAAAAGATATTTAAAATAAGTAAGACACTATGAATAACATGAAAATTTAAGTAAAATGGCTATTTCCGTGTTACCTTTTACATTTGCCTGTCCAAAGTACATATATTTTTTGCCATATCGCGTACTGACGTGCAAACGCTGCGTTATCGTGTAGTAAGCCTGTACGGCATGAAATAATTTTGTGTTTTATCGTGTGTTGTGTCAAACTGTGTTTCGTGTCATATCGTGTCATATTGTGTCATATCGTGTCGCAACACAGTTTTTCTCGACTTTACTCGTAAGGGTGTTTTTAGTGCATATGGAGAAAAGAAGGCCTGACGTTAGTTCTTGATGACAGAGATTCTAGGTGCTGGTCCCGAAGGGAAGATGTTCGACAAAACTATATGCATGACCGCGCAGCACGCGTGGGGCAAACATTATGACGTGCACAGTCTGTACGCTCACGCCATGGCGATGAGAACCAACAGGTAAGACGTGGGACAGCTATGATAAATAGGGCATGTGCGACAAGTGGGACGGCTGAGGTACAGCAGGTACAACAGGTGTGAGATACGACAAGGGTGATAGGATGGAAAGTATTTCTTCTCTCCCTGCTTTAATCACAAATACGAAGATAAATACACGCGAGAAAACAAGTCCATCCAGTCCACTTACGATTGTCGAAAGCGCCATCACACATTCTGATAAATTTATGATAAATTCCTCTTAGTATATGTTGTGAAGAAGGCAGAAAGATGTTGCTATAACAATAGTGACAAGGAAATAGTTTTCATGTATTGCTTTAGCTTTTTTTTAAATACAAGATGAGAAGCCATTGCATAGGATTTTAGTCTGAGATAGTTTATTTCAAATTTGAATACGAAACGACCGGATTTGTCACAAGATAAAACAGCGCTTAAAACTTTAAATGGGCGAAAATTATAAACAAAAATTAAGAGATTCTTCTCAACGAACTGTCAAACTGTAGTATTACAGATGAAATTTATCCTTTTAAGATATAAAAATTTTCCTTTTAATTGCTCAGCTACTGTTGAAACGCTGATAGACTGGTCGGCTTGGTGGCTATGAGTGGTCCTCAAAGACTGTTTGAGGAACATTCTGCTTTCAGGGTCTTGCGAAATATCTTTCCCGGAAAGCGACCTTGGGCCATGACGAGGTCATCGTTTGCAGGAACTGGCCATTACGCCAGCAAGTGGACAGGAGATAACAGGTCCCTCTGGCCAGCAATGCATTGGTCCATCATTGGTGAGATGCTGGCAGGGATCCATTAGAACAGGGTCTTTGTGTTGCGCTGACAATGACCTTCAACAAATTGACTCACAGACTTCACTCTTTTTATCTTGACCAGCTGTCTGCTGGCAAACAACCAGCATCACGTACGCTTTTCACATGGACTGTTGTCCACAGTGCATCAGTTAACAACAGCAAGATGCTTTTCCAAAAGATAGGGTGATCTAAACAAAATATCTTGATTTGAAATCCATATCAAAAAGCTTCTAAATCACTTTAACAGAAGATTTATTACTATGTTAGATGTTTATTAATTTTCTTCCGTTTCGATTCTATTTAGGTATCATGGAGTTTGGACTTTTTGGATTTGCTCTGGTAAGAAACTAACTGGGTAATCTGCCTGTAGTCTTTATTTAATGATCTATAAACAAAAACAATCTGGATTTAACATAAAATAATTGTAAAAATATTTTCACTTTAGTTCAGTTCCTGCAACTTACTGTGATCGCTGTAGATTTTTAACAGCAAAAAACGTCTGTACAACCTTACATTCTAAAGAAAAATATGCTATTTCCAGAATGGGGCAGACATCTGCGGGTTTTGGTACGAGGCTACATTCGAGCTGTGTGTTCGCTGGCATCAGCTGGGGGCATTTTACCCGTTTGCTCGCAACCACAACGGCAGAGGAGATCCACCCGTCATTTTCAAGGTGTGTTTCTGAGAAAGCTTACTACGCGCTGTGTTCAAGTGATAACCAGATATTGGAGGAAGTTTGTGTTCTCCTACACAGCCAGACTGCGTATTTAAACCCCAAAAAAATTTTTTTTAGCAAAGTATGTCTCTAGATGTGTATGCGTTTGGTTAGTGAATTATTTGATTTATTTACTTACCTCCGTTCGACACAGCATCAAGATCCGGCATCATTTGGTCAACGCTTCGTGGACATCATCAAACGTCCCCTGACGGTTCGATACAAACTCTTACCGTACCTGTACACTCTCATGCACCGAGCCAGCGTCCACGGGGACACAGTCATGAGACCCCTAATGTTCGAGTGAGTTTTATTCTTCTACAGTCTATCTCTTCTGGTAAGATATAGACTATGCTCCATTTTTGCAGCTGTGTCGCGAAGTTGGGTAAACGATTTGCATGGGCTTTGTGCAGTGAGACAAGAGGTAGGGCTCTAATATCAAATATTGTCATGTACGAAGTCCGATTAAAGCAGTCATAAGAAATCTGTTTTACCATTTGCGAGAATTAACAAAATTCGTCCAAGATTCTTTACAAATACATATTTTCACTAAATTTTTGAAGAGAATTAGCTGATTGGACAGAAATTCTTCGTCGAAATTAGACGAGATCATTGATGTAAGGGGTAGGGGTTGTCGCCCCCTTGATATGGGCCGAAGGCCTAACCAATAAAATCGTTCGTTCGTTCGTAATGTACGGGGTTGAATTAGACTTGTTTAACCAATGCCTTCCTGAAACTTGGACGAACCTTCTAAGACTGCATAAGCTGAGACGAGATATAAACAATATAATGGGCAAGCAAACAATATAAACAATATAATAAGCAAACAAACTAAGCGAAATGCCTGCATAGCTTGAAAATGAAGGTACTTTGCTATCATCTCAACATTCTTAGATAGCCTAAATTCAAAAGCAATTTCTGAAATTTCGAAGACGGTTTGTTGATGGTCCCAATAGCCGGTTTCAAGGACGATTTTTGTCGCATAGAGAAACTGTTGGAAGAAACAGAAACCAAAAATTCCCCATAAAAACTCTAATAACCCAAATAAGCAACGCTTAGAATAACTATCTTTTTTGTTTGTTTGTTCATAAATACATTTCGTTGTATAAACTCTAGCAGTTATTCTCCGAAGGTTTCCGGCAGACATGACAGCTAGGGATATCGACCGTCAGTTCTTGCTGGGTCCAGCACTTCTTGTCTCACCTGTTTTGACGGAGGTAAGTTATATCTATCCCTCCTCGACGACAAATTTTGTTTGTATCTAAGCATTTCCTATTCTCTCTCTCTCTCTCTGTGTAAACCTTTGTAACGCTTCAACTTCCGGTAATCTGCTGCCAGCGACTGGTTCGTTGAAAACGCAGCGCTCCTGGCGGCATTCGGAGGATAGTGGAGTTCAACACATTAAACTCTGCTGTATGTTATTCTGTGGAAGACATAAGTTAAATAAGAATAGTGCCAAATTTATATTAAGTCAGGAAGTGGCGGAAGAACGTAATGGTCCGAGTTTTTCTGCCGCAGGGTGCTCAGGAAGTGAAGGCTTACTTCCCTTCTGCCCGCTGGTACGACTATTTCACGGTCAGTGCTGCACGGGGTTAGAGTTCGTGTTGTGTAATAGCCTTAATACGTGGACGTTGTGCTTCGATAGGTATGACCGTCTTAATACTTTGTCTAGATGCTGGAAAGTGGTCATGCATATACTGGTAATTCACGTGTTAACTATTTTATTCGTTCGTTCGTTCGTCTTTTTGTTCGTTCGTTCGTTCGCTCTGTCGATAGGTCGATCAGTCGTCCATTTGTTCGTTCTTTCGTTCGCTCTCTCGCTGGTTTACTCACGTGATCGCATTGTGCGTGTGTGTGTGTGTGTGTGCGTGCGTGGGTGCACGCGCGCCCTCAATGGCAAGCACAACGTGCACACACCTGTAGGAGAAGAGTGGGTATATTGTACCAGGCGATTAATTGGACCACCACAGTTTTACAGAAAGGCGGGCAAATCCAGGTTTATTGTCTGTCATAATTGTATGGTGAAAAAACTTCCCTTGGACAAGAAGAAATGGCGGGCAAACGCAAAGTGCATGGAAAATAAGCACTTTACTTATTTTTGAGTTCGTTTTGTAAAACTTGTTCCACTAAATCGACGTGGACAGCTTGCAGGAAATGCGAAAATAGATCTAACTGCTATTGTAAGAAAAGCCTTAGGATGGAGCAGAACATTTGTTGACAAATCAACTTCTGATACGGATTGTGTACTTTGCTTCTAGAGGCTTTCAAAAAGGTATGGTATGTGGGTAAATTGAGCTCTCTTTTGTCGGGTATATTGGACCAGTGGTGCAATTTATCCACACAGGTTCAAATGACACTCACAGAAAATTTGTGAAGAGTAATATTTTGTGGGTGCAAATGTATGTCCATGTGTGCGTCCCTCCAGGCCCTTGAGAGTGGAACGGGGCTGAACCAAGCCTCGAAGACCTTCGGAATAGCAAAAGCCACTTTGAAAAGGCACCAGCTTTGCAAGAATAAGTATGCGAATGGATCAACCAGGTTCCTAAGTCGACCCACTGTTTTCTCTGACGAAATGGAAGAAGAGCTTGTTCAGTATGTGCTTGATATCGACAGAATGTTCTTTGGCCTGACAAGAAACGAACTTATGGAACTTGCTTTTCAAGTTGCAGAAAAAATGTGAAAAACACCTTCAACAACAACACAGAGAAAGCAGGAAAGGATTGGATCAAGGGGTTCTTTTCCAGACATAAAGAGTTGTCTCTTCGCCAGCCCCAGGCAACCACTATTGCTCGGGCAACTGCTTTCAACAAAGAAGCAGTGGATCAGTTTTTCTCTTACCTTGATGGCCTCATTGACAGGTGTCAGTTTGATGGTCAGTCTATATATAACATGGATGAAACGTGTATCAGCACTGTTGCTACCAAAAGCCAAAAAGTTATCAGTCAAAAAGGAAAGCACAGCACCGGAATCATCTCAAGTGCTGAAAGAGGGACAACAACAACTGGTGTATTCTGTGTCAGTGCCATAGGTCACAATGCTTCTGCTCAAAAGAAAACGCATGAATGACCAGCTTAGCAATGGTGCTCCAGGTGGATCCATGATTCAGTGCAATGAGTCAGGCTGGATGGATAAAGACAAGTTGTGTTTGAAGATTCATAACAAGGACAGTTTCCAGGATTGCTGTGGGGTGGTTTTTTCATATATGGGATACTGGATACAGTTTGTTTCCTTTAAACAGAGACAGATTCTTTTCCAGGAACAGTTAGCGATGCTATTTTCCCAAATTCTGCCAGTTAGGAAAGTTTTAAGGAATGCAGAGGTTTTGGGCAAAGCTGTGAGGCACAGTTAGGACGGTCCCAAAGTACTATGCTGTTTTCCGTGTGTGAAATAGCATTTTTTAATTCTTATTCTGTCAGTGAAGAAAGTTTCAAAGTATGGCGCATTTTTTGGACAGGAGGAGACAAAGGGCGATTTGAAAACAGCCATTTATAAGCTGTGAGACACAGTTTGTTTCCTGGGTCTAAACAAAATGCACCTTTTTGAAATCAGTTATTTTGATGTTTATTTTCTGGGTGCAGAAAAAGCACTTTTTAAAAATTCTTTTATGATTTTTTTGACAGAAAAAGATCTGCCACGCTACTTACTTTCGACTCTCTCTTTGCTACGTGTTTGCGTACGGTAGGCTCCCTTGGTCACATACGTCAGCATACGGTTGTGTCTAGCGCTGCCAGTACTTTGTTGGGGTTATCATTTGATGATTTATGGCGCTCGGTCTTCATTTGTTCTTTATTAATTGTTCTTATGATTTTTTGGCAGCAAAAACTCTTGTTTTCATATTAATAAATTTAAGCATATTTATGGGTTGAGTGCTTTTTTTGTTGTTCCAGTTAAGGTTCTTGCTGGTGAATGCTTGATATTACCAGCGTGTGTATGTATTTTGAAAGAGAAAGTATCAAATCTTCCTTGTAGTTATCGGATAACAATATCGTGTAAATTGTACCTAGGTCCAATTTATCACCCACAGTGGTACAATTTACCAGCGTGGGTGTCTAAATTGGACCTGTGTCATGTTTTTTAAAAACTTTTTTTTAAACGACAGCGTTTAAAAATACGCATTCCGTGCTCTACAGTCTAACAGCTAAAGTGCTTGGCTTTCATATGAAACCAATTTCTGTTCATTTTGTCTTCATTCCTTGAAGAAATTCCAAAAGTTTCTTAGGGGGTTCAATATACCCACTCTTCCCCTATGTTGTGTTCATGTGTTTACCTGTGAAGTAGTATACTGTGCCTGCGTGCGTGCCTGTGTACGCATCTCTTAGTCTGTCATCTCTGTATTTGCGTGCGTGGGTATGTATGTTTGTGTGGTTTTGAGAAAGAAGTATGAGTGGGTACATATACGTGCTCAAATTTCTTTAGACTTCTTCACTACCCGGTATAGATTTTGTACTACCGTTTTATTTTTTGTTTGAACGTGTTTTCATAACCAGCCCATGAAAAGTCTAAACCTTCCCATCTTGTTTTCGTCATATCTATCATGATCGTTTATGTCGTTGATCTCATTGAAGGGGAGAGATGTCTTGGCAGCTGGTAAATGGCTGACTTTGCACACGCCTCTAGAAAACTTCAACCTGCACGTCAGGGGAGGTCACGCAATTCCTTGGCAAACTCCTTCACTAACCACTTTCGAAAGGCAAGTTAATGTCGTAAATGTACATTTGTTGGGGTTAAGATGTTAGAAATGGAATCGAAATCGTGTATAAGTCCTATCCTGCATTCAATTTGCATAAGTTCATCGAAATTATCTCTAATTCTGACGCTAGCTTGCACTGACAATGGTGCCGGCAACACTAAGAAACCTTTCCAGAAAGCGAGAAAACAATTTGCCTATTAACGTGACATCGAGTAAAACATTAAGGAGAAACCTTTTAAAACACATAATAATGTTAACTGTGTATTATAACAGTCTGTGGAAACCGACGTAAGTTTTAAAGATTGATGGCTGGATAATATGGGTTTACAAAAGTTTGTACAGTTTAAGGAATCGAGAATAAAACTGAAAAAAGAAAGGTGTTGGAAGAAATGAAATTCGCTCTGTTCAAGCAAACCTGCCCAAAGAGGGCTGTCTCTGTATATTTTCCAGCCGACAGAACAGCATGGGTCTGATTGTAGCCCTTGACAATAGTTTCCTTGCCCAGGGGGAACTATTCTTGGACGACGGCGAAACTGATGGTGAGTTACGTCTGTGTGTGCGTGCACGTGGTCGTGTGCACGTCTGTGTGTGCGTGCACGTGGTCGTGTGCACGTGGTCGTGTGCACGTGGTCGTGTGCACGTCTGTGTGTGCGTGCACGTGGTCGTGTGCACGCTTGTATGTGCTAAGAGGTTATAAATGTTTTAGCCTTTAACCCACTTTTATCTTTCTTTTTTTTCCCAGTTATGAATGAGACTTACGGATACATGGCAATATCCTTCAAGATGGAGAAGGTAAGAAAGTCTTTATTTATTAACTAGCCAGGGGACACCGCCCTGCCTGGGTTTTTCTTATCCCTAGCCCTTCTGTCCCCCCCCCATCCCTATCCCCTTACTAATCCCCCACCCCTGACATCTTCCCTAACCCCTACCCTTTCCTGGCCGTTAAGAGTCTGGTACGTCTATAGGACTATTTTTCGTCTATGGAGTAAATTTTCCAAAGCCTATCATCACTGCGACAAGCAAAAACAAGCCTTTTCTAGAAAAAGCGATATACTCGTGTACCGAATATAAATCTGAAAAAGACAAACATAAACAGCAGTTATCACAAAAATAGTGCAAACTTTATCTTTAGCCATTCCAAACTTGACTGCTGTTAGATCGCTCAGACAGAAAGTGGAAGTCGCGGGTAGTACAAACAAACAGCCCGTCACCGTGCTCATCATTTGCTTGTAACGATATTGTATTTTTCAAGACTGAACAGATTCATTGAGTGATCGAGCTGTGGGTGATCGGGGCTGGCTTTTTTGATTCCCGGCTATGGAAACATTTCCAGAAGAACTTGTTTCCCCTGACCTTTGCTGTGTGCAGGCAGGCGAACTAACGATACAACCCAATGTGACGAACTACAGCCCTCCTGCAAGTCTGGTGTTTGACACAGTGGAGCTCTTTGGTCTGGGGTCATCTGTGAGGGACCTCATAGTCGATGGTCAACCACTTCCGCTCACTCACGTTGTGTTCATCGACGCAGTTAGTACCTAAGGACTATGTCATTCTTATAAAGAATGCTTGTTATAAGTTGTTACTATAGCAACCCTTTCTTCCGATGAAACGTATGGCGAGTCGATCCTGCAGTGAGCACTCTCTCTCTCCCTATCTCTATTTCTCGCTCTTTCTCTTTTCCCCGTCTCTCTCTCTCTCTTCCCCCCCCTCTCTCTCTCTCGCACACACACATCACACGCATCCATATGCATGCACATTTTTCTCCCCCTCCCCGCTCTCTCACATATACCCGCACACATTATCGCCCACCCATACGTACTGTCTCTCACACACATATCAGTGCACGCATATGCACATACTCTCACCTATCAATACACCCGTATAGCCTACTTCTCTCCCTCTCTCTCTCTCTCTCTCACACACACACACATCCATATAAACATGCAATCTCTTTGTCTCCCTTTTCACTCGCACATGAGATCACACATATCCATCACACACACACACACATCGTAAAGACACCGACATTTTACGTTTAGCGATATTTCTCTGTGTTTTCCTTTCTACAGAAGGTGCAGTTTCGTAACCTTAGCCTGCCTGTCGAGACGCCTCACACTATTAAGTGGACTGCAACTTTGTAAAACAAAGTTTGACGCCAGGGATGACATTACATCCAGATTCGCTCAGGTCGAGATATTGTGATGCCAGCAAGACGGTGGGCGGGCGGTGACGTGTCACAGACCACTGTAGCCAGCACCTGTAGATCACTGGCAAAAACACAAGAACGACAACAACCGTGTGTGATTCATCAAGAACGACAAAACATAAACAGAGGAGAAGCGTTTATTCTGATGTAATGAGACCCTCTTAATTCCCGACAAAACACTGGTCTTTGTTATGAAACATTTTCTGCCAAAGAGTAACAATTCTGAGGAGTTATTATGCGCGTGCACGTGAACGTTTGGTGTGAGTTACAGATGTACTATTGAGACCAATTATATATCAGGCAAAACGTGTTTGGCTGTGCGGAGATGGTTCAGTGCATCTGGGTGTGCACGTGTGGCATATAGAGGTCGGTTTGCTTCTGTTGTGCACTAGTATGGGTGACAGAAAACGGCAGGCAAAATGGATTTCTCGTTAGTCAGATTTTTTTTTACCGCGCAAGTATGTGTGTGTGTGTGTGTGTGTTGGTTGCTGTGGTGCTGCCAATCAATGTCTAAAGAAAATCTGTGGTGTTACACATTTCTTTTGTTTTTTTTAAAATTATGATTACAGTTAATAAACAGATTTTTTATTTGAAAACGTTGCACTAGGTTTTTTTGGCAAATCGATGTGTGTGCATACAAACAACAAATGGCGATACCTGAAGCGCAGTCAAATGCACAAATGTCTGACACATAGAACGCACGAGGATTCTGTTTCCGATAGGGAAAGGGTAAGATAGTTTTCCACCAGAGAAAGAAGGGGAGTTAAACTCAAGTCAGTAATTTTAATAACTTAAAACTACTGATGTTTGTATCATCTGGGATAGCGATAGCCTGTCTTGTTAGATGGCTTGCACGAGTCCCTGAGTGGATACGATCATATTCTCACCCTTACCGGCTGTACGATGACGTCTGCTCTGGAAAGAATGGTTAACACCCGCATGTGCCGACAGCGCTTTCAGTGGAGGGAGTGGTTACGGGGAGAGACTAAAACCTCTTTTCCTCCCTCTCAGTTCAAACCTATGGCGATGGTCCGGGCCGTTCGATCCAGGACCGTGTAGGACTAGTCAAGAGACCCTGGGTTCGACTTTGAGAAGACAGAAGTGCTGAAGAGGGTCTTCTAATGTAATTTTCCACGGCGCTAATGAGATTTGCCAAGGCAGAATGATAACACTGGTGCGTGCTAGGGACTCCCGCTGGACTGAAGCTGAGCAGGCGGTATGTGGCTGTCCACAGAAAAGAAGTTTCATATACCCCAACTTCTTGACCCTACGAGCTAAAAACAGGTCATGGGACAATATCTTTACCTTTTATTCCAGGCTACAGATAATTATACTGTAAATATGTAACCAAGATTTCCTCTGTCCTTTGAGTACATGCCCTTTGATCGAGCGAGTGCTACTTTGTCTTTGCTGTGGTATCTGCGTGTTCGTGCGTGCATGCGAGTCCGAGGGAGTGGAAGAGAAGTGGATTGACTTGATATTGGGACGCGTTGGTGCGTGTGAACGTTCTGAGTAAAGTGCGTTGGCCGTGTGCTGGGTTGGAAATTCGGGAATGGAGATTCGGTCAGAAGTATTTTCATCCATTTCGGATGGCGGTGTAGCTCTACGTTTCCCGTTTCTATCTCTTGGAAAAGTTTCCTGCAACCCAAACTTATGATCGTCTCGCTTACCGTTTTCTCCTAGTGCTCATGGCACGATCTTGCATATGTGAGATACACACTGGAATTTCTTGACGAGCCGCTGCAGAGTTATCCTGCTCCTTGCAGTATTACAAAAGGAGAATTTCCACCAGGGAAAACAGCGCCTGTTGGCTGAAATGATCCCATGGTTGAATCAACCTGATCAAATGACGACCATGTTTGGAAATCTCAATAACTGCCAACGTTCCCCGCCACGTTCGGAAAAGAGCTACAAGCAGAAAGTCTTCAAGCCTTTTTTGGTAACTAAAGCATCTAGGAAATGTTTTAGGAATTTTTCTGTACGAGTAGTCCGCCAGGGACCTACGCAACTTTCGGAATATCTCTTACGCCGACTGTTGTTCCCACCCCCACCCCCCAAGGCGATAATCTCCCTTGTCCTTGCCACGTCACTGGAATCGCTAAGGAAATGAAACTGTTGGTGTACCTGACTTTAGTCTCTTAGTTGTCTTAGATCACGTTAGTTGTTAACTTACGCCGGGTTTTCTAGGGGTTCCTCCTCAGCTTATCAGATTTTATCTGTCATGGTTAAGTTTATCTGTCATGGTTAAGTTTATCTGTCATGTTTTTCTTGTGCTCCTTGGGTGTCTCTAGTCCCTTGCTTACGCTAGAATTTTGTTTGTTTTCTAGGGGGCAGGGTTGTTCCTCAGTGTCACGTTTTGAGATCTTCGGTGGGTCTAAGGAAACCCAGCTATTGTCCAAGGTGTGAAAACCTCGACGACCACCTGGGTACATCGGGGCCCATAGTCCCCTGAGATCCAGCCGACACCTAGCTGATGACGTCGTCAACTCAGCGGGGGGGGGGGGTAAATGTGATAACAAAGTGGAAACTACAGGTGACACGTAGCAGCCTGTGACTGCGACTTTAGATGGCGTGTTAACGAAGCTTGGGGCTCCAGAAATTTTTGAAGATGTAAGGGATTAGCTCACCTAGGTACAGGGGATGTGAGGCGGTGGTTGCGTCGCCAGTTTTTGATAATAGAAGAGGCTTATGATGCTTTGTGGTCAAGGAGAGAAGGTAGCCGTGTCCCCATAGGGTACAGATGGGGAGGGGGGTTAGCTTGCTGACCAAGAGGTGCGGCCTCAGCCTGTCTTTGACCTGATTCGTTGTTGGAGATTAAGATTGACCACATGTGATCATGGTTGTGTATTGTATGTGCATGAGCGCGATTTAAATTTCGAAACCTTCCCGTCACCACCAATATATAAATGCTTTGCCAAAATTTCCTCAGTATCACGAACACGGCGTCTTGCCGGATCCTTTATACCTTCTCGTCAGAGATACATCTCAACAGACGAACAAATGTGTTTAAAATTTCTTCACTCAGAATGCTCTCTTCAGAATTACCGATCTGAGGTATGTGCCTTTTTTTGCACTTTTATATACACATGAACATATGTTGCCTAATTAACCGCATGAATTGCAACACATGCAGTGCATCATGATAAATGATCAGGTGATGTTATATAAGCAGGCAGGCAAATGCAGGAGCCAGTGGACTGTCATACGAAATTCTTGTGGCAAGTACAGAGAACTGGTTTCAACGAGAATTGTACATTTACTGCGAAATAAGGTTACACATAGGCAGAAAGTTGGTTTGAAGGAGTGTCATCGATCAGCACAAGTAATATCCTACCTGAAAGCATTTCTTATCCTATCCCTGGGCAAGATATTCCTGTGTTCTGACGCGAATATATCTGCCTTAGTGCCCCCTGCCACCTCCCCTTCCCCCCAAAGAAAAAGCCAAGAAAGAAAATGTGAATGGGGAGGTGCTGCTCAACTTCTATCATTTATAATGAAGATTACAGAAATCGGTCAAACCAGTCAGCTAGGCCAACGACCTAGCCTTATGTACGCTACCACATCACAGTGCGCAAAACAGAGAAATTCGGAAATTTCCGTTGTGACGTACATGCAGCGATCGAGCCAACCGAGCCGGTTCGCAGTAAAGGGGAGAGCAGTTAACTGATGCGCACTTCACGTTTCCGGATGACGAAGTAGTCGACTGACGGACTACCGGTCAAAGATCTGCTGCAGGCTTGTCTTATCAAACGCTAGAGGAAACCGACGAAGCGACAGCTGTGTCTGAAGTAAGAGGCCGTTGAGGAAAGCAGTTTTCAGTGTAATTTTCAAAATTTCAGTTGGTTTTTTGATCTTTTGTCTTTGCTGTTCTCGAAGTTTTCTTAATTTTATTGTCTCAATGATGTATTGTCACAGACAACCTGCTGTAATATGCATTTTATGCTATTATCGTATGTTTAATTAGTGTCGTTAAGAGCGTCCGTGTCCCAGGAAAAGTCTAAATTTTGGGGCCCCCTTCCCATATAAATTAATGTAATTAATACAATTTTATCAATCTTTTGTTTCTTCTATTTAGTAAGAAAACATAAATTTAGAGTTTTCTAAAAGCTGGATAGGGAAAGTAAACAACGAAGAAATTGAAACTGCACGTGCCGCAACCGTGGAAAATCACCAGTCACCCAGGTGTCACGTGCTATGCCACTTTTTACCTTTGACCTGTGATTGGCCCTTTTGGTCTTACGAACGATCTGTGATCACCAGGATCTGCTAATTTTTTTCTGAATACCCCCTGGGGGTAAAAGAATAAAGAAAATTGAAACTTGAAACGTGATGGCTTCGTGCTGTGATATATGAACATGCTTTAGTCTTACTATGATCTGTGAAACGTCAAAAGTTCTTACTATCATTCGTAGCGGAACATTCCCCCGTTCCCCATAGGGGCCTCTATATAAAAAAATAATATCTGGAAGGAGGGAGAGGGCACATTTGGAATAGTCCTCTGTCTGGTATGCGGTCTGGTATGCTGTGTGCAACTTTTTTTCTGGGGAGGGGAGTGGCTGGGTAGGAACTAGACCAGTCGACAGTAATGGCGTGGTCTTAAGTGACCAATAAGTTTTCATATTTTGAATTCATGCTCGAACAAAATAAATGAACGCAGGTCGCAAGTACTTTACAATTTTAAGTTTGTTTGTCGGAGGTTCTGTTGACGTCATCATGAGCTGTGATCAGATTGTCCCCTTTACCTCCACGTGCGATCCCGTGATATGTATGACGTCAGTGGAATGTCTAATGTCCTTTCTCGCCTAAGAGAACAGTGGGACAGCAGCAGTTAGAGGGATCGACAGACTTCTACTGTTGGTCTGGCCCTTTCTCCTGCCCCCGAGGCCGACTACTGTCCGCTGCCCCTTCTTGGATCTCCGTGGTGTGGGATCGGGTATGGATTGTCTGTCGCGTACCGTCACTGTCTCGGAGGTCATAGGTCAAGTAGTTTACCGCTACTTTTTGATTTTAAGAAATATTATTTAGATATATCTAACACATGGGCGGCCATTCACAACCTGCACTGTGAGTTCCATTACATATTGCCATATCTTTATTGGGAGGATTCAGAAAGCCAGGAAGGTTTTAGATTGAGCACAAGGTTGTAGCTGTACATAGTTTTTCAAGTCTTCCCTTTCCTGCTGTTTTGTAGCAGCCTGGCAAGACATGTGGTGCGAAGTGTGAATCTACTCTTGAGGAGGAGGAGGAAGGGAAGGAGGGGGAGGGAGGGGGAATTGGTGCTTAACGTCCCGCCGCAAACTATGTGCATATCAGGATGGTGTTGCTTAGACAAAGTTTACGTGCTGCCAATCACGTGGGACTGCTGGCGCAACACGGGCCTCAGTCCCACCCAGTCACATTATACTGACACCGGGCCAACCAGTCCTAGTACTGTTCCCTATAGTGCCAGGAGTCTGGCAGGGCAGCTACTAGATTGCCAGTTTTTTAAGTCTTAGGTATGACTCGGCCGGGATGCGAATCACCGACCTCCCGTCTCGGAAGCGGACGCCTTAACCGCTAGACCACCGAGGCGGTGAGGGGGAGGGAGGGAGGGAGAGGGAGGTGGTGGTGATGGAGGTGGTGGTTGGTAGGAGAGTGCTTCCCCCTTGCGGTGACCTCGTACTATGCAGGGAAGGGGGAATCTGGAGAAGGGGTCCTATGGCTTTGGTGTTCTGGGCTGGCTTGAATGAGCATTCGTATCTCCTGTTCATTCGTAAAGATGTACGTAAAATACACCGGGCAAATGGGGCTTACGACCGCTCTTATGACCGGAAGTGGCGATAAGAACGCTCATGCAAGCCAGCCCTGGACTGACGGGAAAAAGATGACGGCTCCCTGTTTGCTGGTCTTTCTTCTCATTCTGGCACTCTGCTGCAGGTGATGGTTCGGCTCATCCACGCGGTGGGGTGTTAACCCCGTGGACCGATTCTACTGTCCCCTATTTCTGTCTCTCCCTTAGGTTTCACTTAGGTGTCACTATCTTCATTAATTATTTTCTTTTGTATTCTTTAATAATATTACTCTGCTCTGCACATAAATATTCCTTCTTCGGTAGACTACTGGTTATAGGTCGCATAGTTAACGTCCTTTAAAAAAAAAGTATTTAGATATATCTAACATGCTCTGAAAGGTATGTGACCTGTGAATTTATACCGTGTCACGCAACTGTCTCATAAATACCTGATCGCGACTAGTAGAATTTAGCGGTAGACAGCGCCTGTTCTGCCCTTTTTTCGCCAAGAAAATCAATATAAAATTAACGTTCGTATTTAGAAATAAAAGAGATTCGTAATGAAAAGTGCGCTTCTCTCTTCCTTTAAGAAAGGAAAAGACAAAACGGGAAAAGGAAAGATGTTAGTATTGGTAGGGCTGCATATAGTAGGCCTATTAGTGATATTATTGTGACGAAAACCGTCGAGGCCAAACCATCACAAATGTTTGTTGCAGATATGTTAAGAACAAGCACGCAAACTGACTGATGACGGAAATGACCTCAGCGGCTCCGACAGAAGAACCAGATCAAGGCACTCGCCTGACCTATCCCCCAGCCGTGCAAGTAGTGGCTGAATTCAGCTCTCTTTCGCCTGAAACTGTCTTAAAAACGTTTATTAGCATGACCTCAGGCCTGGATGCAGCCAGACGTGTCAACGAAACTTCTGCAATTGCTGGAACTTTACTGGCGGAAGAGGAAGGCTCGGTCCTTGACCCTGGCTTGATGGGCGCGCAAGGAGCTGCCGGCGGTTGTCCCACAGGGGCGGGACATGACATGCACACGATCAAGGCCGCAGAGCTGCTCCAGACGCTCGATTCCATGATGGGCGGGGCTAATCCTTCTTGGGAAAGGACTGTTGAAGCCAGTCGCCAGGATGACAGGTCGTCTGCTGGAGTCTTGGATGATGGAAAGGCTGACGGTGTTCCTGGCAACAGCAACAACGGGACTTTCCAAAGTGCCAAGATCGATTCTCCAGCAGCCGATAAAGTAACTGCGAGCTCTGGGCAATCGTCTGCTTCAGATGTCGGCACGGCATCGCAGACAAAGCGTTCAAAAGAAGACAGCGGTAACCCTCAAAATCAAACGGGACGAACCTCCAGACCGAGCGTGGAAACGCCAAACGACAAAAAGACGAAGAGCAACAACGAACAAACTCAGAATCCGAAAGACTGCTTTGCAACAGTAAACAACGGCCGGTCACTACCGCAAGCCCCACAAACAGCCGGGAAGATGGCGGCAGCTACTGCAAGCGGAAAGAAGGCGAGAACTAAAAGCGGACACGCCGACCAAAGTCTGAAAGAAAAGCTTCTGGCACTGAGAGCGGAAAACCGGAGGCTGAAAGCTCGACAGATATGCCGAGGGTGTGGCGAGAGACCAGCGTCCTTAACCCTCCTTCCATGCGGTCACTACTGTTATTGCGAGACGTGCGGCTCGTCTTTCGCGGCCTGCCCGCTCTGTGGGAGGACAGTTCTTGCGGATGTCAAAACATTTGTTTGTTAAGGGAAAGAGATGAGAGATGATCAGGAAAGGTCGTATCTTACCATGTGGTTTTCTGACTTCAGTTTCCTCATTTAATAATTTTTTAATTAAAAAAGTGATATCGCTGTCTTTCTTACCTGAAAATTCTGGTGTGTATGCATTTTCTCTTAGTATTTTTTCTTTGACCCTCTGGGTGACATTTATTAGTCATTTGTCGAATCAAAGCAGTCCAAGCTCTCTGGATGTAACTGATCAAGTCTCTATCACTATGTAGTACACACGACAGCCTACTAGCTCAAATCAAATCAAATCAACTTCATTGTCATTACACACTGGTCTATGTTCTAGTGCGCAGTGGAAAAATTAACGAATGCCATTGAACAATACGGGAATGAGAGTTATTCAACAACATGGATCTGAGAATAATTGTTACTACATTTGTAACATGCATTAAATAGAATCATTACCCCATTCAGATATGCTCCCTCTATACACTTCTTGCTTTCATGTGCAGGCACGTGCACATAGGGCCGACGCTCATATTTCGCTTCCCAGTGCGCATTCAGTCATCTTGAATTAAGGCTGGCAGTTGTATCTGCATGTTAAAATAATCTATATGTTATAAATAATGCAGTAGAAAACATGTAATTTGAGCATCGATCCTCATAATAGTTTTCCTTGAATGTAACAGCAGTTCAGAAACTTACAATTTCCTGTTCAAGGTTTAGCAATTTTTTAAAACAATATAGCGATATCACTCACAGAATTCAGTCTTTCAATAATGGTAACCATTTACAAATGAGAAAGGGAAGAATCGTGCCAACCTGACATTAAATATCTTTAAAGGTATATGTTCTTTTCAGAATCTTGTGTTTACGATGGGAGAACGTGGGAAAACTGCATGCTGTTGACAGTGTGTATCTGGACATGAGTATGAGCCGAAACGATGAGTATGATAAGTGTGAGGGATGGAAAAGGAAGGAGTTTGTGTGTGTGTGTGTGTGTGTATCTGGACATGAGTATGAGCCGAAAGGATGAGTATGATGATAAGTGTGAGGGATGGAAAAGGAAGGAGTTAGTGTGTGCGTGTGTGTGTGTGTGAATGGTTATAGTGATAAGTATGATTGCGTGTATATAGCTGTGTGGGAATCAGTATGAGTATATATATATATATGAGTTTCATCGAGAGCAACGAACATATAATAGAGAATGGTTAATAGCTCTTAGATTGACACAGCATATGGATACACACGCAAGCAAGCACGCACGCACGCACGCACGCTCACACATATATAACAAAAAGCGTTTGTAGGAAGGATGCCACTGGGCGGCTAAGTTCTGTCTGCTCAGATCTAGTTAGAGGAGGCATCTGCACATTAATGACATGCGTTGATAAAGAAATACTATTTTTTTAAATTGTATTTTCAGATCTACTTGATCAACACATTTATTTCTTGACCACGTTTCAACCTTCATCCCTAACGATACCCAATCAGTGAACAGGAAGCCAGTCACATGATCAACTAGATCAAACTTGATCAATCCTTATAAACTTCCGATCAATTCTGAAAAGACAGCAACATAATTGTGAGATTTTCAGTGTCTATATTCAGAGCAAGATTCTTGGTGGTAAATATGTGAATTTGAAAGTTTAACGACTACATCCTTAGCATTAAATCTTAATGCTGCCATAATCTGTTGTTTCTGGATGTCGAATAGAATCTATTTTTCAGCTCTCTTGCTATAGATTCGTTCTGTATCATGAGTGCTTCGAAGCTTAACGATGTTTTTTTATATGTTTTTGAAGTTTTTAAATCCTTGCAGAAGAAAGATACAGCATTAATTTCAATTATCTGCCCACACCTCCCCCCCCCCTCAGTTTGCTGTCATCTGTCATCAAGCTTGCTGAGCAAACATTGCACTTTGGAAGCTATGAATAGTGTAGAAAGTTCCAGAAGGTTGGAACTTCCGTTTCCGCCCGGTCGCCCCCTGTAGTATATCTGTTAGGACTCGAAGCAAACGTACGTATATGTGCATGCACGTGTGTGTAGTTTGACTGAGAAAGATAGAATGATGGAGAGAAAAGCAATTTTCAATCAAAGTAAATGGGATATTTAAAGAATTGCGCTTATAAATCAACTTCTCGCCTACCTCAACTCAAACGACCTTATCTCTCACTCCCAGTCAGCATATCGGCCATTCCACAGCACGGAAACAGCTCTGACTAAAGTTGTCAACGACATTTTGTCTGCTCTGGATGGAGGTGAAGTGTCTTTTCTGACCCTCCTTGATCTTTCTGCAGCGTTTGATACGATCGACCATACCATCCTCCTCAGTCGTCTCCATGATGTATACGGCATCTGTGGGTCGGCGCTGGCGTGGTTCCAGTCCTACCTCTCTGGTAGAACTCAGTCTGTACTTGTCGCTGACCAATT
>SMGT01014999.1:234-13851 GCA_004794575.1 Lanistes nyassanus | reverse complement strand
CCTCTCACACTAGCAATCACCCGGCGACATTGACCCGGACACCTCTCACACTAGCAATCACCCGGCGACATTGACCCGGACACCTCTCACACTAGCAATCACCCGGCGACATCGACCCGGACAAGAAATTAGACTGGAGGTATTGGCGCAACAAATATCACAAGGGCAGATTGTGAGCACGCTGGATCTCGCACCCAGACACAAAGTGTACAAGAAAGAACAGTCCCGCCCACTGCATCTCAAGGAGCCATAATCAAACTACACGTGAAAATCAGAAACGGGCTAATCCTCTACCAACCAGGTTCTTCCACTTTCTGAGCACAGCGTTGACAATGTAAGCCCAGCCAAGCCCTGCCTCTGTGTAGGTTATGTGTGTCTTTGACAAGGTCTAGTAGACACAGTGTTCCCATGGAGACCTTCCACGAGAAGCAGGTAACGTTTCTGAGAAGAACGTTAGCTCAAACAATCTGCAGACAAAAGGGTAAAGTGTCGAGGATCGAGTGGGACCCAAAAAACTCGTCTGTACTTGGTTGTTACTGGGCTGTCAGTTATAAACGAGAACGAGCTGATATCTGGTTTGCCACTGAGTTTTGGTTATAAGTAAAAGAAGAGAATGGCTGGACTTTATTTGTGAGAATAATTGTGCCTCCAGAATCTGTAGAGCCACTTATTAAATTAATGGGAAGAAAATACAACAAGAACATTGCAGCGCTCGAAGCAGGTTCCAGAAAAGCTTGGTTAACTATCCTGAGAACCGTCATCCGTGCTTATGCTTTTTTGACGTTCGCTGACTTCAGTTGTACATTAGGCCTGGGTGTGTTTGTGCGGTTTGTTTTATGGGTGGGGCGGGTGTGGACCTGTCATTAGAGAGAAACGGCTGGTGGGTAAATCTTTAAGGAGAGATTGGTTATAAGCTACTTGTTTTCACTTGTTACGGGAAAAACGATAAAGGAATTCTGAAATGAAAACCAGCTCGTGCGTTTTTCTGTTGCTTGGGTAGTTATTGGGATGCACGAGGGCGTGCTTATTTGTGTGTGTGTGTGTGTGTGCAAGCGTGTACATTCGTGTGTTTGTGAGTTAGTGGCTGCTCACTAATGACTGACTGGGGAGACACAGTGGGGTGATACTTTTGCAGGGGGTGGCGTCCAGTGTGTAGGTTACCTCCCTTGCTGTCCGATCTTAATGCATAACTTTGTCAGGGCAATGAGCGCTGCTTCACCTCCACGATTAATACTGATAATAACGATTTATTGAATCATTTGTTGAAAACCTTAGAGATTACAAGGGGACATGCCGCTTTCTCGCACACAGAAAACACTGTAGCTCTGTGAAGGCCCACCCTAATGATAAAAAAGAAACAGAATTTGTTCACTCTGCGGTTGTCTCCCCTGTCACACACAAACGCACGCGCCGTTGTTTATTTCTCTCGTCTTGGACATCAAAATGGGGAAGGGGGTGTCGATATTAGTCGAGGCTCGCTGCTAGGCAGAATACCCCCTTCACTACAATCGTGTTTCCCAGCCGTCGGCGAGACGTCACCATGGCAGTCGCCTTGTTTCCGCTCTTCATGACCTTGACCCCCGTGGCCTGCTCCAGTCCTACCGTTAATGTCTACACGGATCTAAAACCTCTTAAAACAAGCATAGGTAAGAACGGACTGGGTCTCAATGTCGTGAAAGTAAGGCAAGTCGGATAAATCAGTCTGGGCTGGGTGGGTGGTTGGGTGCATGGATCCGTGCGTGATGAGAGAGAGAATTCAGGTGGGCGGGAAGGCAGGCCAGGTACACGATGGATCCTGTCAGAGCCGTTACACCTGGGAAAACAAAGAGACATGCAGGTGTTAGTATGGTATCGTCTTTCGTGTAACAAGCTATTCCCGGAACACACAAAGTCAGTACGTTTGTCTACACGACACTGAGACTAATGTGTCCCAGTTCCCCAGGTTCTGGTCGTGAAAGAGCCCCAAAAGTCACGTGGTACTGACCTGCACATGCTGTGACGGCCTCGACAACACGAGAATAGCAAGGCTTTTCTGCAGTCGTCCGCTTGACGTTGAGAAAGACGGCAAAGAACACAGCGAGGAACGTGTACGTCAAGCTGAAGCAATGGAGCCCTCTAGCGGCGTGGAGCCAGGACGCTGAGCGTGTCAGTAAATAACCATGATCAAGAAATTTCTCTTATTACCCCTCCCCGCCCCCCGTCTGCTCCCATGATGCCAAGGGCGGAATGTTTAAGCAAAATGGTGTCTTCATTTCCGTCCTATTTAGGCGTAGAAGGGAGATAACAAATGCTTGTGCAGTCCGTCTCCCAACTGCCTGCCCGTAAAACCATAATAAGCACTGGTGCTCGATACTTCTATATAAAGGTAATTATCCTAGGTGGTGGTGGTTATTTATAGGGACAGTGCTTCCACCTCGCGGTGATTTCGCACTATGGGGGATGGGGTCCTATTACTAAGCTATGCACTGAAAGAACCACCAGACTGATGGCTGCAGTAAGATGGTCAGTGTGGACAGGCAGTTTAATGTGCGGGGAGAAGGCCGAATGGAGTCTGCACAATGTTTAATTCCAGGAAATAATCCTTTGCCACACCAGGATTCGAACCAGCAACCTTCCATCTGCTAGTCCGCAGCTCTACCAACTGAGCTAACCTGGCCCCTGGGCCCTTTGTTATCCTAGGTTCCATACCTGACGGAATTATAAAAGAAGGGGAGGGAAGCACAGTGTCCGTTAATTACGTCCCTTCCTTGTGTTCACGTAAACTTTTGGACAGTGGGTGAATCCACATCCACTAAATAATTTGTTTTTATCTAGATTTACGAATACTAGCTAAAAAGTAAAATACAAATTGAACATCCACAACTGCGTGTAGATGGATTAATTGAGTACTGTCCCTTTTTTTGCTAAAAGACTAAAAGTAAAAATATATAGTGTAAGATCAAATACAGTGCACAAGCTTAGAAATTAGCAAACGCTAACATTTACACTGAAATCTATCTCTATAGTAAAACGAAAGAAAGAAGGGATGACGAAAAAAAGGAATAAAGAAAAGCTCAAAGAAAATGTACAGACGTTGAAAGAAAGACGGGAACGCAGTAAGGAAAAATAAGAATTAAAGCCATATAAAAAGAAAGGAATAAAGTGTATAATTATCTCCCTCACCTAGAATACACTCCTGTGCACTTCGGACAAAAACTTGATAGTTGGATTTACACTTCCACTCTAATGGACCCTCACAATCGTTCAGCAGATTCGGCTCTGTGACAGAAATCAAATTTCTTGAGGTTTTATCAGGTCGTCATTGTTATAATTTAACCATCTCTAAGACGAGAGGTATAGTTAAAAACATATTATTTTACAAGTTTAAGAGAACTAATTTTAAGCTAACTATTAGGAACAAAGTGAAAACTGTTTTCCCCAGTAACACAGGTAAAATAATGACAAACACTAGTTTCTAAAAGAAAAACAAGTGACTGCCGCTTGGAGGATAAGCCCAAATTAAATGTAAAACAAGGGAACTGTACCAAGCTAGAAAGGGACAAAGACGAAGACAGTCTACATGTTTCGGGGCACTACCCCTTCATCAGGACGCACAAACGACGAAAAAACGAAAAGGAAAAAGACTTATCTACAGTGGAAGTGGTGCGTAGGCTGCATAGCAGGAGAATGACCAGGGTAAGTAAGTGAGACGATCTGACAGTGAGTAAGAAAGGTTAAAAAGAGGGGCAGCCAATCGCAAGGTGGGTAGGAAAGGGTAGAGAAGGGTGGGAGTGGAGAGTGGGCGGGGGAGAGAGAAAGGGAGAGAAAAAGCAGCGCGGGTAAGGGGGCGTCGGTGAGAGAGAGAGAGAGAGAGAGAGAGTGGGAAGGAGGTGAGAGAAAAAAAGTTAGAGAGAGACAGAGGGGTGAGGGGGTTAAGGAAAAGGAGGGGGAGGGTCAGTGTTTTAGGTTGAGTCCAGTAGGTGCCATGGTACCGAAATGGGTAATGAAGTAGGACTCCATATTCTTACGGTCAATGGAGTCGCCCTTCATTTTCCAGATACCACAGACACTCATGTTGTCGGCTGTGTGTGGGAGTGTGCTGAAGTGACGTGCAACTGGTGTGTTTCTGCGGTGTTTAGTGTCGGCTAGATGTTCTGTGAAGCGGGTGTTGAGTGTGCGTTCTGTCTCCCCGATGTAGAATAAAGTGGGACAGAGGGTGCATGTGATGGCGTAGACGATGTTGCTGTTGGTGCAGGTGAAGTTGCGTTTGATGATAAAGGTGGTATTGGGTGTATGGAGTGTTGTGGCAGTGTTAAGGTAGGGGCAAGTGTGGCAGCGGGGGACATTGCACGGGGTGGAGCCGCAGGAAGGGGGGAGGGAGGTAGTCGGTTTTAGTTTGGAGTGTACTAGAAGGTCTCGCAGGTTCTTATCCCGCCGAGATGCTAGGAGGGGCAGTTTTTTTGAAGAGGTCGGGTTCAGATTTGGACAACAGGTGCCAGTTAGAAAGGAGGATCCTACGTACTGGGAGGTTGTGGGGGTGGTGGGTCAGTACAGCGATCGGCCTTGGTTCTGTGTGTCTGTGGTGTTGGGAGGGTTGTAGTGTAAGTGCGCGTGGTGTGGCGGCAACTTTCTGTCTAGCAGTGTGTAGAAGTTTGGAGGGATAGTTGCGGGCGAGGAAAAAGTCTATCATTCTGTCGGATTGTTCATGGAAGTCAGTGTCGTCAGAGCATAATCTACGGAGTCTCAGAAACTGCGAGTAGGGTATGCTGTTCAGGGTGGAGGGTGGGTGAGAAGAGTGGAAATCAAGGTAGGAGTGTGAAACCGTAGAGGAGCGGAGCTGTCCATTGGGTGGATGCCGAGAAGGTGAACATGCGCTGTCCGCTCCTCTTCAGACGATCGCATTCTCTCAGTCCCCCGTAGGTTTGTAATGGATGGTGCTTGCAAGGTGGCCGTTCTGCAATGTTATGTTGATGTCGAGGAATGTGATAGAGGTGCATGAAATGGTGTAGGTGTATTGAATGGAGGGGTGGAAGTGTTGTATGTAATGGATGTACTGCAATAACTGAGACTCAGGGAGGGAAGTGGCGCCTAGACCGTCGTCGATGTAGCGTCTGTACAATTCTGGTGCTCTGTTGTTGGTCACTTGTTGAATATCTTTAGAGCTGTGTATCGCAGAGGTTGTTGTATCAGTAGTGACAAGAGTAGGTGCTCTGTTGTTGGTCACTTATTGATAGCTTTGAGCTGTGTATCGCAGAGGTTTTTGTATCAGTAGCGACAAGAGTAGGTGCTCTGTTGTTGGTCACTTATTGATTGAGCTTGTATAGCTTCAGAGTTGTGTATCGCAGAAATAGTTGTTGCAGTAGTGACAAGAGTAGGAGCTCTATTGTCGGTCACTTACTGTATGTGTGTATTGAGCGGGATCATAGGCCGGTTTGCAGTTTGATTTCCCCTCTGGAGTTCGATTATCTTCTTTGTCTGATACCACGTGGATACCACGTGGTATGACGTAATCAGGCAGCGTCTTACCCTAGACACGAGCAAGGTGATTCTCTGTAAAAAATCTGTAGATATTCTGAAAAGACTGAATTCTGTGAGTGATATCGCTATATTGTTTTTAAAAAAATTGCTAAACCTTGAACAGGAAATTGTAAGTTTCTGAACTGCTGTTACATTCAAGGAAAACTATTATGAGGATCGATGCTCAAATTACATGTTTTCTACTGCATTATTTATAACATATAGATTATTTTAACATGCAGATACAACTGCCAGCCTTAATTCAAGATGACTGAATGCGCACTGGGAAGCGAAATATGAGCGTCGGCCCTATGTGCACGTGCCTGCACATGAAAGCAAGAAGTGTATAGAGGGAGCATATCTGAATGGGGTAATGATTCTATTTAATGCATGTTACAAATGTAGTAACAATTATTCTCAGATCCATGTTGTTGAATAACTCTCATTCCCGTATTGTTCAATGGCATTCGTTAATTTTTCCACTGCGCACTAGAACATAGACCAGTGTGTAATGACAATGAAGTTGATTTGATTTGATTTGAGCTAGTAGGCTGTCGTGTGTACTACATAGTGATAGAGACTTGATCAGTTACATCCAGAGAGCTTGGACTGCTTTGATTCGACAAATGACTAATAAATGTCACCCAGAGGGTCAAAGAAAAAATACTAAGAGAAAATGCATACACACCAGAATTTTCAGGTAAGAAAGACAGCGATATCACTTTTTTAATTAAAAAATTATTAAATGAGGAAACTGAAGTCAGAAAAGTGTCTGTGTGCCTCGTCCGCGCGAAGTGTGCATGAAATGTGTTCTCGCGCGTTAAAAGTCTACAGTTATTATTATTATTATTATTATTATTAGAATAATAATAAAACGAAGGTAAGAAAGAAGAAGCGGTGGTGGTAGGTTTCCAAGATTTTCTGTTTTGTTGTTATACTAAATGCGTCGTGTGCAAACCTTAATGAAGCTCCAGAAATAAAACAACCAGAATCTGCCGACTGTCGTGTTTCCCCAGTTCCTTCGCTGCTGGTAGCTGCTGACTATTTAGATCATTCCCTGCGAGAGTTTCAGAGGATTAAAATTCCATTTGGTCATAATAGCTCCCACCTTTTCCAGGGCTTTTTGAAACGCCCGGCCGAGCAAGGCGTATAGTGGAATTAAAAATGACAGCCTGTTGACCAAGCCACTATTACACTCAAACCTCGTTAACAATTACTGAATCAGTTGGAACAATGAAGTTTGTTTGAACAGTATGTAAATCAGAGCTGCGGGCAGGGGGTAGGGGGAAAAGAACAGCGTGGTGGTGGTGGCGGTGGTGGTGGGCAGAGGGCGGAAGTAGTGGTGAATTAGATACTGACGACAAGAAGAGGAGGGAAAAAGTGAAATCCATCATTCGAGTGATGTTCACAGCAGTCTATTTTATTGGACCGTTTGTTGTAGCAAAGACATGTTATTAAGCCAGTATAATATTATAAGAAATTATTACATCAGTATGTAAGAAATTTGTACACCAGCATCAGTCGAATCCGGTTAATTGGACCACCGGATAATCGGACCAGCCGCTTATTCGGACCAAATCTTAAAGAGCTGACATTTCAACTTAAGATTAAATAATAATAAATAAATGTGGAATTTGTTACGCGCGAGAACACATTACATGCACACTTCTCGCGGACGAGGCACATAGTGAAAATAACGAAACACACACACACACACACAGAGGGAGAGATGAACGCAACAAACACACAGAGGGAGAGATGGACGAAACACAGGTTGGGATATAGATCGTCCTTCAGTCACAGGTGGGTAGAAAAGTTTCATAAGAGACGATGAACAGAGAAAGTTGTAGGTTAATGCAGACAGGCAGTCGCGACGTCAGTCAAGGTACTTGCGGAAAAGAAAAGTTTTCAAGTTTCGTTTAAAAGTCTGTAGTGATGGGGAGTGGCGAATGTTGTGGGGAAGTGAGTTCCATTGGGTGGATGCCGAGAAGGTGAACATGCGCTGTCCGTATGTTTTTGTCCTGATGCGGGGTACTGAGAGAATGCGATCGTCTGAAGAGGAGCGGAGCTGTCTCACTGGAGTGTAGATTGTAAGAAGTTCTGAAAAGTAGATGGGACATGCACCGGTGAAAAAATTAAAACAGAGAGTACACAACTTGTAGTCGATGCGAGCCTGAATGGGGAGCCAGTGCAGAGTGCGGAGGAGAGGTGTGGCATGGTCTGTTTTGCGCGCTCTCAGGACAAGGTGAGCGGCCGAGTTTTGAAGTTTCTGTAACTTCTGTAGCAGATACAGAGAACAGCCGGCTAACAAAGAATTGCAGTAGTCGAGTTTAGACAGAACGTAGGCACATACAAATGTGTTTGCAACCTGGTCGGACAGAAGGTGACGGAAGCTGCTGATTTTTCTGAGTTCAGAATAAGCGGATCTGCAGATGTTGGAAATGTGTTTGTCAAGTGTCATGTTAGAGGTAATAATAACACCGAGGTTTCTTGCAGAGTCGGCGAAAGGGATGTCGACATCACCAATTCGAACTGCTGTGGGATATTCTGTCACTCCAGCAGTTCTTTTACTGAAGAGAAGAGCCTCTGATTTTTCGTCGTTCAACTTTAGTCTGTTGTGAACCATCCTTGCTTTGACACTGGATATGCAAGTTTGCATGGTCATGACGCTGGCATGTACATCAGCTGGAGGACAAGAACTGTATAATTGGGTGTCGTCTGCATAGGACTGGGTGGAGACCATGTGAGCATGAATGAGTGATGAAAGTGGTTTGATGTATAGGATGAAAAGGATAGGGCCCAGGCCAGATCCTTGAGGGACTCCGAGAGACAATGCTGATGGGGGTGACAATTGGTCAGCGACAAGTACAGATTGAGTTCTACCAGAGAGGTAGGACTGGAACCACGCCAGCGCCGACCCACAGATGCCGTATACATCAAAATACTCCAAAACTCACAGCAATTGCGATTATCTCCCCCTTGACAGTCATGTGACCCAATGATCAAAGGGCCCTTTTTAAGATAATTTGATATTGGTTTCTTCTTAATCTTAGCTGTACATGCTTAACTATTGACATGCTCTTTGTTCTCCCACACGAAATTTGCAACACTACTGGCCAGGATAATTTGATGAAATATGCATGACACTGTCCTTTACACTCGGTGGAATGCTATGTTCGAATAAGAAAGTAGTGAACAGTCTTAGATCTGACGTCTTTTATTTCCTATCTTTATGCCTCTGGTACTGCTGTGGCTGAATTCTGTTTTGATATTTCTGCAACAAATCTTCCCAAGTCTGAGCCGATGGTTTTCTATATAAAAAAAACAAAAACAAAAACGCTCATTTGCCGATGATATATGACCAGAATGCAACATACTTTGTTTTGAGTACCTTAATGTCCTCCCCCTTTGTTTTGTTAACATGGGATAACTACTGAAATCACAGCTGTTATTCCTGATTCTCTAATGTACACATCACATCAGGGTTTGATGGAAACAGGAAAATAAGGTATGGTAGCAAACTGCACTCAAAACACAGCAGTTGGCAGCTCTGTGTGATAACAAAATGTAATTGCCTCAGATGACTAAGCATAAGTTAATGTCCAGTGCTAACCATGCACTCACCAACAGTGCAAACTGGTCTTCGAAATGGCAGCAGACCAAACGTGTAGTTGAAGATTCCTCGCCCATGAAACAGGGGCGGAGAAAATCCCAACTGGTGTGTCAGAAAAAGCTGAAACCGGCGAAGTTTTGAGCCTTCCGGGTTGGGCACCTGTGTGTAGATATTGTTCTCACCAAAGGAAAATACCGGCACTAGACTAGCACTGCAAGATAAAACAATGTTCATTTTGAACAGGATTCTTTCACAGCAGCTGACAAAGATGACAGGGCTTGGACACATGCGGAATGCTTCGACAGTAAACAGTCCCTTGTAACAATCAATTCTTTGTAAAGAACAAGTGTTGGGTATCCAACAGCAATCCCACAAAATACTATTAGTATATAATAAGACGCATGTCGTATTCCCCCCATTACTTACAGCCAGACTGTAATTAATACCCCACATGCAGCTATCAGAATACAATGAAATGTAGCCTTTTCTTTGTGTTGTGTTACTTTATGTCAATACTTCGCATGTTTCATATGAAGTAGCACTTTTACAACAGTTGCAGAACAAACATGTAGCTCATTTTCTCGTGCAAAGTTTCATTGTATGATATAATAATATATAAGAGAACCCTAACCCTAACCCTAACCCGAACAAAGAGAAAAAACAAAAAGTGAGAACCCAAAGCTTTAGCTTGCAGAATCTAAATATAATTAATCTAGAACTTTAGTATGTATTACTATTATCAGACACTGTCATCAGGTACACTGAAAATCTTTCCACACGCTGACCATTTTAGCAAAATTCAAGTGATTTTAAACTTGATTTGAATTTTTCAACTGATATAAGTATTTAAACAAATTTCTTAAGGTTTTTTTCTGTTTTATACTTATAAATAAAGAATTATGCTTCGAGGTGTATTGTGTCAAGAACCGCATTTGCTCTGAAGTATTTGTCTTGTCCAAAAGAGGTGGGCACTGCCCTCACAATGCTGGCCCACAGAGTGCTGTGGTTTCATACATTCCCACCACCCTACCACCTAAAAAGGTCACGGGACAACCTTTACCCATACAGTATTTTACCGAGTAAGGGATAGTCTTTGCACCATTGTTTTTGATTATAATAATAATAATATTGATAAACTGGATATATTTCTGAATTACACTAACAAGAACTATATAACAATAAAATCTATTGTATCCCTACAATTTGTATATAGTTCCATCCAAAATAGGATAGAGCCTGACTCATTATGAAGGTTAATAACTTTAAATATAGCTGTCAAACAAGTTATTAAAGACTTTTTTAATTTACAAATTTTGATTCTTTCATTAAAATGTGCTGTTTCAGCTTATGAATTTTGTTAAGATTTGGGGAAAACACAGTAGTCTTTATAAAATATTAGTCTCTCTAAAAAGTATTCTTGTGGATTACATTTCTGTATAAGTTGGGACCATTATTTAACAGTTTTTATTAACTCAATGCTACCGCAGCCTTCGTAGCTCGAACCGTCCCGGTGGCCGCAGCATTTTTAGCCTTTAAGAATATGTTTTCAATGTAATAGTTATCCATTTATGATTAGTAGCATGTAACCTTCTTATCCCTGTAAACTTTAATTAGTTTCATATGTTGTAGATCTGGGACACCCAAACCCCCATTACCTACTGTTTAAACTATTTATACATATTTATTTGTTGTTGTTGTTTATTGTATGAAATAAAAGTAATGAATTGTGACTTTTAGTCTTACTAATCGAATTAATTTTAAAAATTTAGTAATAAACAGCCTTTTCATACATGTCAGCAGGAAATCACACAAAGAGATTATGAAGAGATTCTCATCAGCTGCATTATCTTTGAACTCACCCATGTTTTAAAGCAAGTCGAACAAAGCCCTTTCGCTTTTTGAGATTGACAACATACCGCCCAGGAACAGCATCTAAAGCTTCTACAGCCCCTCCAATGATGATTCCAACTGCATTTCCTGTGCCTTCCTTTGTCAGGACCCATTCAATGCTGGATTTGGACATTTCAACAGCCCCTGATAAGCAGCAAATGTGCCATCTGAATCAACAGGCATGCATGGCCAAGCAAAATTCTGTAATGTCACAAAAATATTAATTATAGAAGGGGGAAAAGGTAACCAATTTCCTAAGGTGCAGTTTTGCCAATCATTTAAAGTGATCTACATGACTAATGTCAGATGAGGTGTTTTTTTGAATGAAAGGGGAAAAACAAATTTCTTAAGGTGCAGTTTTGCAAAACATTAATAAATTGATCTATATGTATGTCTGATGTCAGACAACCAAGTGCAAGAAACAAATGGCAGCATCACTGCAGTATCAATTTCTCTGTTTAATACCAATATCATGATCGAAATTTCATACTTTTAACAAAACACAAAACAGGTAATTCCCGTGTGAAGCTATGTCAGTATGTGAAATATATATATATATATATGTTGTGAAAGACTTACTGTTAGCATGATAGAGAATAAGTTTTGAAATGGCGTGTCCAGAAGACTAAAGAGAAAGTTTACCATTAAAAGAACACTTTTTAAAAAAGGATTATTTTAGAGTAGAAGAAAGGTCAAGAATTCAAAAAGCATTGTTTTCAAATGATTACCTGAAAGAAGGAATGTAACGCCTCTACTATGGGTCATACCGTTCGTACGACAACACACCTCGATGACAACGACAAAGTTTATTAAGAAGAAAAACTGCTACTCTTCTCATCTCGATAGTCTAGTGGTTTTTCTTTTCTCTTGGCAAAAGTTCTAACCTCCTATGCAGTCCGTCTTAGTCCCATCCTATTGACACGATCAGGGAATGTCGTGTGGGTGACTGTCGTATAGAGCTGGTCACCTCCCACATCTTACAAGTCGAACGACATCTGTCGCGGAGGGGGTGGGTCGTCTTCCTGATACCAACTGGCTACCTCAACGAACAGACTAAGCAGTGCGTCCTTCCATTGACCGGCTAGGATCCATGCCCATAATGTTGCTTTCTCTTCAGGTGACTCGATGATCGCGTCGACTAGCAGTTGCAGGTGTTCGTGCACCCGGCGCACAGGCAATGTGTATACGCCTTCCATCACTTCACTGCTGCTCAGCCCTACGTTGCTGCCAACGGTTCTGAAGGCGAGCAAACTTTCGCCATGAGGGCGTTCGGGTCGGCTTCCTCTATCGTCCTCTCATGCCTCCTTGGCCGCCCTCTTAGCCCGTTCTGGGCCCCTCTCAAAGCCTTGTCTTTCCTAAGTCGCCGGCAGGCCCGCATATATTGGGGTGAGAGGCATCCGAAATATTCTAACGAGCCTCTCTCATTAGCGAGTGACCCGTCAGCGCTCCCTTTCGCTACTCTCTGACTGCCAGATTTATGTTGTGGTTTTGGTTTCACTCTAGTGGGGTAATTGCAGGCCGCCAATTACCTTCCAACGATTAACAGGTCCTGCCTACCAGTACAGCTCCGTTTGCCGTATCGTCTTCTCTGAGGCGTCCCTTTGTCCGGCCCCGCACCCGGCTTTTACTGGGTGTGCGTGGGCTGCGAGGGAAGCAGTGTGCGGACCAGGCTCAGCGAGCCGGTAAAAGTGTGATGGCTACAGCATTCTGTGTTTCTTACATGCACAAACCTCAAAATAACAGACCTAAGAATATATTTTCAGAAACATTGAAAATATGTGAGGGATAGTGTGCGATTTGCTCTTCCTGTTAGTGTAAAAGACAGTTTAGTAGAGTGGGGAGGAAATAAAGATAATTACTTTAAAAGACAGTTTAACTAGCTAATGAGAATAGAAAAAGATAAGAAATATGCCCACAAACTAACCTAATCTATTAAGATGTTTGATGAATTTACTATCTAAAGAAAGAGCATATCAAGTAGAATTCGAATATGTTAGTTGTTAGTATCTGCAACTGTCCTAGAAGGATATAGAGACGTTTAAAGAGAGTGACCCTAGCACAGCACGCTGTAAGATGAGACAGCGCGTCACAGCCACGCGTGGTTGGCGGTACTCAGCACAGCGTCACTTCTTATAGTTACAACGAAGAAATCAATCCGTGGTGATCTGTAGTTGTGGTAAAGACGTAGCTTTTCAATTCAAAGCCACAGGTTCAATACCCATGTTAGATTACCAATTTTTTTTAAGAGGAAGGGGGGTAGGGTTAGGGTTAAGGTTTGGTATTAGGTAGGACTTCTGTTTTCGTGTATAAGTTCAAGTCTGTGTCTTTTCGCTAAGCGGATCAGGGTGGTCTGGAGTGGGAAAAAAACATTCCTTCCAGGAGCGACTGACGTCATTCAGCAAGAGGTGACGTTGACGTCAGACCTACGAGTCCGTTGACACGAGACACCTCACCCCGCGCGCTAGAACTAAGCTCTCAGTCCGTCTCCTGACTTCCATTTCCATACAGCAGCACACAGAGTTGAAATTAGTAATTGGGACCTTCTACCGGGACCGGATTAGTTTGTCTCCCCTGTGACGACAGGGGCAGACAATTAAGCTCCATCGCCACACGACAAG
>SMGT01014998.1:174952-188514 GCA_004794575.1 Lanistes nyassanus | reverse complement strand
AAACGTCACTAACGTCATGGATCGACAAACACGATTGACTCAAACGTCACTAACGTCATGGATCGACAAACATGATCCAAAGCAAGCAGTCGGTTCGCGAAACCCAATTTCTTTGTACATAGATCTTTGATCGCGATTTTTGTGACAGAAACTGTTTCGCTAAGCTGGTTATTCCCTCTCCCCACACTTCAGCAAATCTTGTTTCCATCTGACTCTCCCATTTCTTCCCTCCTCTTCACTTCACTTCATACCTGTGCACCTCTGGGGTGCGTGCGTGACGTGTGTGTGTGTGTGTGTGTTCCTCCGTACATGTAAAAGACATCTGCTCATTTACTGAGCTGTTGTTCAGTATTCACGTGGGCCAGTAATGTGGCAGTCGTGTATTTCTTCTCTACCACACGTGTAACGCACGTTATCACCCCCCCCTCTCTCGTTCATAAAAGGGTTATACCTTTTCCTTGGGGGGAGGGGGGCTGTGAGGAGGAGCTGTGACCACCTGGCGCTTTACTGCAGACCAACAGCCAAACCCCGACAGTTTTCTTGGAAGTGTGTGGGCGTTCGGGGAGGTGAACTTCCCCTTACAGGTGTGTCCATTGATATTATATACTGCTCCAAGCCTCTCATGGACTCTATCCTAGACAGGTCTTAGTCGGCCGACAGTTATTTCGTCTTTTGGTAGCACAGGGAGAGAATGGCTTACCGTCAATGTTCTTGTCAACACTGATATTCTCCTTGTAGGATTTATTTTGATTTTTATCAATTCTTTCTAAATGAACATGTCGCTCAGTGGCCGTATTTTCTACCCACTGGTTTCGCACTGCGTTACAAAAGTCTCTTGACCATTGACTTAGGTGAGCTGAACCTCGACCCCTCAAGCTGTTGACTAAAATGTACATCGAACCCAAAGCCTTCCGACCTCAATGTGGCCTGATTCTGAAAGAAACAGAACTTAAGGCCAGCACTGCCTCTGCTGGCAATCCCAAGAATGTAGAATCTATGGAAAATCTGAGTGAGAGGCGGTGGGGGTGGGGGTGGGGGTGGGGTGGGGTGGCGGTGAAATTTGCTGACTGCGGTAAAACACGATATGAGATTTAGCTTCACGTCAACGGAGGACTTTGGACGCGCACCTTATACGTGTCCCTGCCAGACGGGGAGCGTCCGATGTAATTTCTGTTCGTTAACAAACCAAACGCTGTGTGGATGACGTCAGATCTTACTTCTGAGGAGTTTGAAGATCAATCAATGTAGTACCTGGATCTCGGCTGCCACACCTTGGGGGGTGGGGGGAGTTGGGCAAGATTAGGCAGGTGTGCGCTGACGTGGGGAGTGAAAGCGATACGTGGTTGGGTTGTCGTGAAGTGATGTACGTACAGGTTAAACTCCGGCATGTGCACATGCGTGAACGCTATTGCACACGCTGCCATGTACTCAGTGGCATTTGATCATTTACACGTCTGCACCTGTGCACAGAATATACCTTTAACTGACTGACTGATTCGTCGCCCACTCACTCGGTCATTTATCACCAGTTCTTACATAACAGAAATCTTTTGTAGAAGCACGATAAATCAGTGATGCAAAAAAAAGTGTGCCAGTAGGCTACAAGATTTTGTATTTTGCATTTAGCGACCGTGCGGTCTGCGAAGAAATGCAGTGTCAGGGGAGACAACCAGGTTATCGTTCGTCTTCGACATGCGAGCTCTTTACACGGAGACACACTGAAGGTCAAAGAGATGCGATCAAAGTTGTACAAAAACAGGGGCAGTCAGAGCTCTGCATATCGGGCTGTGTCTTTAAATAATTGTCACGATCTATGGATTTTGGAAAAGAATTATGAAAGATTAACTGAGAGACAGAGCATTTTATAAGATTTACGTTTTTATTCCCGTTGTCACACCTCGAAAGGTGCATAAGGTAAAGAAAAAAGATGCGTGGTCTTGTCCCACCTGTGTGAGTAGTTTATAGTGAGTTTTCATTCTGCTGACGCCGCTGTTCTTCTCACAGTTTTCTGGAAACCAGTTCTCCTTCCCTACAATACAGTTTACCCTGTCCTGTCCGCGCCAATTCGGGGGTAGCTTGTGTGTACCAGCGTCTGCCTGTGAGTCTCTGTGCGTGCGCGGGTGTGTGTGCATGTGTTTTTGTGTCGCGTGCGTGCGTGTGTGCATGTATGTGTATGTGTTTGTGTGGCATTTTGTGTACGCGTGCGGGTGAGTGTGTGAATGCTTTGAATTACATGTACTTTGTCAGTTTGGCGCCTTATACATTCTGCTGTTACTGAGGCAGATGATTGACAAGTGTTTGTGTGACAGACAGACGTAGCCATATAGCGCCGGGGGGGGGTGAGGGGCTGGGGGGGGGCAATAACGACAGTTTGGAGTGACACACATGCTGTTGCTGCAATTTGCGATGTCAATAAAATAAAACGCTACCACATCCCCACCCTCCGCCGTCAGCCTTCCTGCAACTGCTCCGTGCCCCCTCCCACCTTCTCTCTCTCTCTCGACTGTCTCGGTGGTCTAGTGGTTAAGGCGTCCGCTTTCGAGGCGGGAGGTCGGTGGTTCGCATCCCGGCCAGGTCTTACCTAAGACTTAAAATTGCCAATCTAGTAGCTGCCCTGCCAGACCCCTGGGGCTATAGGGAACAGAACTAGGGCTGGTTGGTCCCCGTGTCAGTATAACGTGACTGGGTGGGACTGAGGTTTGTTTTGTGACAGCGGTCCCACGTTTCTGGCAGCACTTTGACTTGTCTGAAACAACACCGTCCTGATATGCACCTAGTTTGCGGCGGGACATTAAGAACCAACCAACCAACCAACCAACCAACCAACCGACCGACCGACCGACCGACCGACCGACCGACCGACCGACCGACCGACCGACCGACCAACCAACCAACCAACCAACCAACCAACCAACCAACCTACCAACCAACCAACCAACCAACCAACCAACCAACCAACTCTTGACCAAATGCTCCCAGGTACGAACTCGCACAATCCCACAGAGAGGAAAATGCACACAAGCGTGTGTGCAGCAATCTCTCTCTCTTCTACTGCTGCCGTCCTGCCGGCCAGGTCAGTGGGGAAGTGACACAGTTTACCTGTCGGCGTAGCTCGTATCGACGAGGCAGCCCTCCTCCTCCCGCCACCTGAAAAGACAGTATGTGCAGTGCGAGCTTGCACGCGACAGTGACGCAGTTCTGCAATCGATGGGTTGTCTCAAACATGCGCCGCGACCTTGACGGAGGCAGACGTCCGTGTTATTCTTGACCCTTGTCCTATGACGTCACTCGCACGGCTTTTGGAGGACGACCGGACATTCCTGTCCAGCACTGAAGGATGCTTCGCTCTTCTTCCCTACCTTTTTCCTGCCTTCCCGTTTCCTGAACATTATCTTCTGTCGACCACAGTTTGTTCTAGTTTTATCTTCCAGCGTAACCACAGTAGGTGGGGCCCACATTCTTGGTTTTTCTTTTTAGTTTTTTTTGTTTTTGAATTTTGCTTACCCCTGTCGGCTACCTACATGCTTCCCTGTGTGAAAGTTTTCTTTCTTTCTTTGTTATCCGCTTATTAGTTCATTCTTTCGACTTTTTACGCAAATGTTTTATGTTTATGAATTACTTTAATCTATAAAAGCTGAACTGGAACTGCTGGCTGACTTCTGAAATTCGCTAGTTCACTGAAATTTACGCTACCCCAGGTTGTTTTATTTATTTATTTTTTGTTATGACTATAGCAACTACAACAGGGCTAGAGAAATTGTTTAGTGGCCTGGCGAGAATAATTCTAGCTGCCTGGGGCACTAGACCGCCATATTTCCCTTTCCCTCCTGTCAAGCTAAAGACAACAATGTGTGCTGTATTTCTTGGAGAGGATTGTCGCGTGTTGCTTTTCAAGGAGAAAGTGAAAAAGTGTTTATTTCTTCGAAAGGACAGAAACTAATCAGATATCATCTAACACTTTCCAACATAAAGATATTGTCTCATTGTCTGAAAAGCCCCTCAGCTCCAGCAGGGCTCCCGATCAGTGTTTGTTTAGAGTACTGTGCTCTCTTCTTGGGATTTTTATCTCGAAAGCAAAGTTTTAGATGGTTTGTCTTTTAACAGCTTCCAGAATTCCTCAACACGCTGAGCATGGTTTGTGATTGGCCTTGTTCACGCCTTGCAAGGGTTGACGTGTGGAAATTAACTCTTGATTTTTATTATTGACACCTTCACGTTTGCAGCGGAACAAATGCTGCAAGAATTTACTGCATTTTCAAACAATAATTAACTGAACTCTCGGTTCCACCTTTTTTGGTGAAGCGAGCTGTTTGACTGCAAGATTTACAGTAACATTTTTAATAACAGGAAAAGGTACGCGGGTCTCTTACAAAAATGTTGTTAGCTTCTTTTAGTTAACCATTTTGACCAGTGGCCTCTTGACGGAGATCGACGTTCCAGTATGGCGGACCTGTGTTGATCTTGATAACGACCAATTAGAAGTTTTGTTCAACACGGGCAGTCAGCGATTTCTTTTTTGCAAAATATACTCCATCTTTTCTGTATTCCGTTTCCTCTACACCCTCCACATTCCTCCACACCCTGCTTTTCCTCCTTGGGCAAAAGCGACACGCCTCATTTGCTGAGACTGCTTTGTGTTGTGGTGAATCAGACACTTAGTAGATGCCCCTTTGACAAACTCCCTTCATTTAAAACCCAGGTATCTTTTCCATATAGAAGGATGGGTGTGTGTGTGGAAAGGATACATCTATCGAGGGCAATAGAATAAGGGTAATGTATGAATACAATGTATTTCTTTACATTAAAGAGAGAGAAAAGACGGAGATAGAGAAACAGAGACACAGAGACACAAATAGACAGAAACACACACGCACACCAGAGAGAGAGAGAGAGAGAGAGAAGCTACGGTGATTGCTTGAGGTCATGTCGCATGATCAGGTCGCCTTAAGTCGACTGAAAGGTAAATCTTTAGTGACCATCGCACTAAATAGAATTTCCCGGTAAATTGGCGCACGCGTTGTCCGGTTACTGCTGGGACACATGAACTAATAAATGCAGGACATGAACTAATACATGCAGGACACTTGAACTAATGCACGCAGGATAGGCCGGAGGGAAGCGATCTGTTTATTGGTAGAGAAAGAATTGGGGGGATAGTGGAGGAGGGGGCTATCTGTTCGTGCTGCACTCTTGCAGACCAGAGGATAAAGCATCTGCTGTCTTTCTAAAACATTTTTAAGAGTAACACTAGACATCTAGGTAGAATAAGAAGGTAATGATCTACGTGTACATTGGCTTCGTATTATTGTTATTACTGTCAGGTCCTTAATTTGCTGTTTGAAGCTTGCTGTCTGCAGTATGTTTTTGTTACTAACAGCCCTGGTCTTCATTTTAAAAACAGAGAGAATTGTCCATCTTATAATATATCCAGTCTACAAACTTATTACAACCCATTGATGTAGATCTAGCTTCATTCGCGTACAGCATAACTTGTTTAGGTTCTACTGTGTCATTTCATGACGATAAAAACCTTAAGCAGATCAGTCTCGTAGTTTTATCACATCAGGGTCAGCACTGTTCACTCCCCCCACCCCAAACCTCCGAACATCCGGTTTTTTTTCTGTAGTCAGACAAATTACGTCAACAAAGACTTTGTAATGTTTACCAAAGACTGTTTTGTATAGATAGTCTCGACCCATGGTCAGGCAGAAGTCGAGACTGAGTTATTCCTGTATATCGTGGTAACTGGTGCCGATATCGCCCTGATTACACTGACCGCCCTCAAGCCCGTATCTTCACATCGCGTATACATGGCGCCGATAATGTTGGCCTTTTAGTTCTGGGTCGGGTGACTACAAAGCTTGTACAAACATTTCTTAGAAAATAAAGAAGAGATTTTTCTTTGTGTTGTTACTCAAAAGTAGTGTGGAATGGCGTGCACCCAGTAACTGTGCTTTAACACTCTTTTCCCATTCACCCGCCCACTCATTCATTCACCCACCCACCCATACCCACTCACCCGCTCACCCACCCCCACCCTCTCTTGCTTGCTCGCTCACCCACCCACCCACCTCATCTAGTTGATAGCGTAAAGGATATTATGTGCACCTGTTTAATCTAGCAGAACCTGTCCGCATTACTTAAAAAAAACAATGTTTATATTGTATCTTTCATAGATTGTGGCTGAACTATGTGTGGCTTTGTGGAAATCTCAACCATGACCTAGTACCTGGAGAAAAACCAGGATGTCACAGGGTTTCCAAGAAATTTGGCAAACCCAAATGTGTTACTTGTTTCGTATCAGATAACACGAACTCTACAAGGAATCTTAGCTAGTCAAGTTACATCAGGGGCGCACAACTCCCATGCTGCAAAACGACCCTCTGACCTTCTGTAACGATAGTCGCCACATGCCGTCGTCCTGGCTGCAGTAAAATATCCTTCCTTCCTATAGTAACTGTTCATTGTGGCATTGTTTATATCTTTATGCCTGACCTCTTCCCATTTTGTTTACAGCTACTTAGAAATAGTTCCTCGCCACTGCACTGTTCCAGTCTGTTTTATGGGTGACTATTTTACACCATTCCTCATTGCCTTTCTGTTAGCCATTGTACTGATGACGACAAAGACGATGACCTCGTGCCTCGTGTCTTGTGTCTTGACAGCGGAATATGCGAGAGGCTACGGTCCCACCTGGGCAGCCTCTGGCTGGAGTCCACCATAGTGACCTTGACCCTGTTGTCGGCACTGGCCATCGTGGGCGAGATTCTCGTGAGGTTCGGCATTCTCCGAGGTCAGTCTCAGTCTCTTAGTCGCTAGGCTTGAAAAGTCAATAAAGATTAATCAGTATGCTCCGTTTTTGTTTGTTTTGTTGTTGTTTGTCCCTCCGCCAATTAACCTAATGCGTTTCAGAGCTTACTGCCGCACGTATGATTACCTTTAGTGCCTGAAGACGGATGTTGTTTTGGCTTAAAAAAATTAGGTACAACAAAGGGAATTTGGCCAAGTCAGTCCCACCCAGTCATATTACACTGACAAAGGGCCAAACTGTCCTAGTACTGTTCCCTATAGTGCCAGGCTTCTGGCAAGGAACCTACTAGATTGACAATTTTTAAGTCTTAGGTATGACTCGGCCGGGGCGAGGACCGACCTTCCGCCTCGGTAGCGAGCGCCTTAACCACAAGACCACCGCGACAGTCGTTCGGTTGATGGACAGAGAGTGTTGTTTCCTGTTTCAGCACCTAGCGGCAATTGCCTTGACGACAATCGCGCTCAGCAGACCGGGCATTCGGTGGAGTCCGGTGGAGGAACGATCACCACGGCAGATCCCAGCGGCGGGCCAGCAGACGACACACAGGCAATGGAGCTGGCGCTCAAAGTCTTCCACTACATCAGCCTCACTGTCGCCGCCATCTTTCTGGCAGAGGTCAGTCGCCGCCTGGTCACGCGGTTAGGTCGCTGGGTGCAGATCAGGCGTTGTGGGTGGTGGGAAACCACCTCCACGTCTCTGCTGGCACAGACGTGTGAAAAAAATCCTTTTTTCTTACTGAAGAGGAATACTGAGGTCTCTTAACACTATCTACATTAGATGATGCACTTTCACCACCATCCTGCCCCTCCCCACTATTTAAAACCATTTTTAACATAACCACGGTGAAACCTCTGTGTGGAATATATGTACACATACATATATATATATATAGGTTCTCCTCACTTATCCCCTTGTCCACCTAATTTCAGTCTTGCCCTGCAGATATCCGTGAAGTAGTTCTGTTCTGTTTATTCCTTCCCTTTAGATCTTGCTCAAGATGGCAGCCTTCCGACTAAAGTTTCTGATGAATCACTGGCAGGTGAGACTTGACAATGTGCATACAGGTGTAAGCAGATAAAACTTGACTGTGTATAAAGGTGTGCAAGTGAGATTTGACAGTGTGGATAAAGGTGTGCGCAGGTAAGACTTGACCATGTACGTACAGGTGTGTGCACGTGTAATTTCAGCAGCTTGTGTATATTTTGATGTCGTTTTTCGTCCATTGTACATTAACTGGGTGTTTATGTGTAGAAAATATCAGGCTTATCTTAGTCAGGACGTTTGGGATCAGGTTTCTGGCGCAGGGTGCGAAACTGCAAATGGGCTTTGTTTTCTTGGCCACACTATTTTTGCAGCCAGCTGCATGCACACACAGTGTGTTGCTGACATTATACACGGAACAAATGGACCTAACAGTCCAGCGCCACACTTCTCTGGAAACAGCGTGTCCAGACCTTCTGAAAGTGAACTCGTGCCGTGTTGACACTCGATGGGGTTAAGGCGTGGACACATTTTGAAATGAAGCCGTGTCCTGTGAGTGTCTTTCATGTCGATCTCCCCACTTGGTCAGATGAAAGCAGCAGTACTGAGCAGTACTGAGCCACCCAAACCATCTGTTGCAAAGATTTGAATCAATTTCGATCGAGAGATTTGTCCTACGTTTCTGTAAAGAGCGTCGACAATTTATGTTTGAACAGAAGGCGTTCATTATGTTCATTATGGTCGTGTACTCTTCATGTATTCATTTGATTGCAGTCGTGTGATGTTCATGCAATTATGGTCGTGTACTCTTCGTGTGCAATGTTCATTTGATTGTGGTCGTGCAATGTTCCTGCGATTATGGTCGCGTACTGTTTATGTGCAATCTTCGTGCGATTATGGTCTTGTAATGTTCATTTGATTACGTATTAAGTAACGACCAGCACCTTCAGCTCTCTCGTCGTTCGTGTCACTGATAACACAGACCTTACATATACAGATACTTCACTCCTTCTTCGCGCCTTGTTAAGAAAATCTGCCTAGTTGAGGGAAGAAACTCGTGCTTCTAGAGTTGCGTCCCTTTTGGTTGCGGTGTTTTGTGCCGAAACCAGCATGAAGCTTTACTGATTGTCGCGCTACTTTATTAATTCTGTTCTGCTTGTGGTGGGAAGTGTGGAAAGCTACATATACAGTAGTATGTGCCATACAGAGGCATGGCAGTCATTCTGATTCACAGTATTTTCTTATTTGCTGGTTAATTGTTCGTTGTTTGTTGTGTCCTGAATGCAGTCACCTGTTTTGTTTATGCACACACCAAGAAGTCATTCAGAAAAAAATTAACACACACACACACCCTCACACACGCGCACACATACACAGTAAATATTCATTTACATGCTTCCTTAGCATTTTACATTTCCTGTTAGCTCCATTGCATAACTGTCATATTTCAGACAAGCAAATATATGAACTGTGTAGCAAATTCTCCAACTACTGTGAAAACACATAATCCTATTTAAATGTATTATTTTAACAGACTTTTTGCCCATACCATCAGATCCAGCACACTGCATGAGTTTGTGTATGGGAAAAATAACATGGGATAATTTACAACAGCCTAAAATGCATTTTTAAAAATCAGATGCTACCTACCTTACGGTAAATATTTGCAGATATCAAGACAAATAGACATACAGGCATCAGGCATGGTGTAACAGTTTATATTAAACTATTCAAAAACTTGGTGTAAATTATTGTAACACACACCTCAGAGTGATTAGTAATGGCAAATAAATTTTTGTTTTTGACTTGTCTGCAAATGCAAAGCAGACAATCGGTCAATGCCTTAGTCTGTGACTCCAGACATTAAAACAAATCTACTAACACATCAAACCAACTCTTCAATGAATATTTTACTGACCTATCTGAAAACAACACATTGAAAGATTTTGTTCATAGTAACCACTGAAGTTTCCATTTTTGCTAGCTGTTGTTTCTCTTCCACTGCTATAAGCAGGGCTGGTGGTATGATTTTTTGCAACTTTCCTACATATGCTTAACCTTCAGTAGTTCTGTTTAAAAAAAAATATAATATATATAGCAGTACAGCAAAAACCTTGGATGTTTAAATTTTAATGCTTTCTATAAATCATTCATCAATTACATATTTTTAATACACACAATGCCATATTTTATTAGGAAACAACCAATAATAAAGTTATTACAGTCACTTTTAAAAGATTACATTGTCATCTCTCAATATGAAAAGTTTTATTATGTTATTATTTTATTGTCACACTAGAGAACTGACAATTTACTGGAAATAATGAACCGACTGGCATGAAAATGTTTTTTAAAAAAATGTCAGTGTTTAGCCTCTTATATGTTTACATATCCTAACTGCTTAAATGGATATGGGAAATTTAGTTATACCTGTTTCATTATTCTTTTGCATTTTTTTCCCTTGGTTCAGAACTTCCTTCAGAAGCATGTCTGAATCGCTTCTCATTCACATTTGATTTGGTCTTTGACAATCTATTCTTTTGGGGGGATTGGGAACTGAGAATAGAATTGGCACAGCATTCCAGTTTGAACGTTTATTTCACCGTTGGTCCACTAGCTGCTAATTGAAGTTATTCAATGAGTTAATTAGCAAATGGAGTTCAGAGATAAACACTATAGTATAACTTTAAACGCTCGCTGAACACGTGAAACATCTTTCCTTTGCATTCTGGTTTGCTTCTTCTGTTTGTACAATTAGCTCCTGAACAAAATGCCGAAGAATGTATTCTTTTAAATCTGGAAGCCGATACTGTACTAGAGTACGTGTTTTGCTCCATAACCCCTAGTCATGCTGGATAACTCTTCCCGGTGAAGAGTTATCGTACGCAACTGGGCAGACTAGAATCGCCCGAGTGAAGTATCTGTATATATAAGGTCTGTGCTGATAACACGAGTCAAATACACAGCAGCTTATGATGAATCAAGATAACAGAAGTAACGCTCCTGTCAGACACGTTTTGAGTGAATAATCAAGCAGTCCTCGCGTTATGTATACACAGGTTCATTTGTCCGTTCATCCAACAACACCGCGCCATTACCGCGTCGTTTTACCTCATTGTGCGCATGGATACATTACCGTGTCGTTTTACCTCACGGTGCGCATGGATACATTACCGTGTCGTTTTACCTCACGGTGCGCATGGATACATTTTACGCTGCTACCGCCCCCTTCACTCTCTATGCAAGCTGGGAAGCACGCTGACCGTACGTCTTTATACACCCCTAGAACATTTCAATAATTTTTATTCTTCCTGCTTCTATCCCTCTCTCCGGTCGGCTTCTCTGCATTCAAAGCCAAGTCATCGTGAACAGAAATCATGACCATGCTCCTTTTTTTTTTGTCTCCGAAAAGACCTGGCGAAATGCGTCGCCATAGCGGGAGGCAAGCGACGTGCTTCCCAGGGTTTCCAAGTGTGTAAGCCGAAAATTCCACTTTTGAAATCTGCAGCTTATAGTTTTTCTGTGTCGTCACTTCTCGTCGCGTTGTCCGCCTTCCCACTTGGCCACCTGTGCCCCGCCCGGGGGTCAGTCGTTAGTCAAACCTCCCTAGACATGCCGGGCCCATGTTCGGGCACCCCAGCCTCTTGCGCTCCGTGAGTACTGGTCTGCGCATGATCACACGATTTTGACCGTGTAATGTTCGTATGATTGTGACTGTGTAATGTTCATGTGATTTTGACAGCGTAATGTTCATATGATTGTGACCAGGTAATTTTCAGTGCAGTGTTCGTGTGATTTTGACCGTGTAACGTTCATATGATTGTGTTGTGTTCATATGACTGTGACCGTGTGATGTTCACATGATTGTGATCGTGCAGTGTTCACATTATAAACACTATACAAGAAGCTGTGTGCATGTTGCTGTCAACAGGTGCTGGACATGCTGATTGTTTTCGCCACTGTGGTGGTGGAGGTGGCCTTTGAAGTGGGTAAGACGACACCTGAACTGGAGGCGGCCACTTTCATCGTTGTCTTTCGCTTGTGGCGACTGCCGCACACCTGTAACAGTATGTACATATATATACACATTTGATGGCATAATGTGCGCGTGTACCAGGACAGTACCTCCCCTGTAACCCCAGGTGTGTTTTACACCATAGAGTAGGTGTGTTGTTTACCATAGAGTAGGTGTGTTGTACACCATAGAGTAGGTGTGTTGTTTACCATAGAGTAGGTGTGTTGTACACCATAGAGTAGGTATGTTGTTTACCATAGAGTAGGTGTGTTGTACACCATAGAGTAGGTGTGTTGTTTACCATAGAGTAGGTGTGTTGTACACCATAGAGTAGGTGTGTTGTACACCATAGAGTAGGTGTGTTGTACACCATAGAGTAGGTGTGTTGTTTACCATAGAGTAGGTGTGTTGTTTACCATAGAGTAGGTGTGTTGTACACCATAGAGTAGGTGTGTTGTACACCATAGAGTAGGTGTGTTGTTTACCATAAAGTAGGTGTGTTGTACACCATAGAGTAGGTGTGTTGTTTACCATAAAGTAGGTGTGTTGTACACCATAGAGTAGGTGTGTTGTACACCATAGAGTAGGTGTGTTGTTTACCATAGAGTAGGTGTGTTGTTTACCATAGAGTAGGTGTAATGAACTACCGGAACAATCCAAGCACGACTGACATGAGTGAGGACGTCACTCAACTGCAATACTCAGCAGTTAATAGAATGCTTGTACTTGGCTATATAAATATTTACACACGCGCGTGAAGATTGACAGGCTAGATATATACTAGAATCCAAGTTTTGTCAAATAACTTGGGAATACAGTGACCATGATTCAAGAATTTGTTTACCCACTCAGAAAATATCACACAAAGTCTGTTGGAGAGCATAAAAGTAAGCGTCGTCGGGTCAATAGGTTCATCTTAAATCTTTACGGTCGTTATTTTTAACGCGCGTGCGCCAAGAGCCTTTGTGCTGTGACAAGGTCGTGTGCTGCATACATCAGGCTCTGTGCTGCACCTATATTGTCGCGTGCCTCGGACTTCTCGCTGCACGCCGCAGCCGTCAGGTTGACTGCGCCATGCTGGGACTCCATCCACAAAGGCAGACATAGTGGCTGAGGAATATTGATTCAAACAACTGACTGTAACAACTGACATCCCACACGTTGGGGTGGCAGCTGACACTGCTAGCTGTGGCACACGTGCTCACGCGCTTACGTGTGCTGTTAGATTACGCTGCATTTCCTGATCGCCCCACGTGCTCACGCGTGCAACAAACATATTCTTAAATGCACACAACTTTGTTAAACACAGTTCATGGCTGTTCATACTTCCCAGCATTTACATGTTTTAATATCCCCTTGTCCTGTAACATGGGAACAATTCCGTTGGCAGTACTGCTCTGTTATGGATAGACGAACGCAGGCACGCCCATTGCCTAAGACTATGCGTTTATGCAAATAGAAGCACGCAATATGAAAATCAGGTTTTACGAATAATGGTTGTTCTTTTTAAGAAAACCACGCGTTTGGTCCCAGTGCTGAGGAACGGCTGTTAAGCAGAAAGGTGCTATTTGCAGCTGTGACCGAAAGAGCCCATAATTTCTTGACACTTGTCTTTGCTTAAACGTTTTTTTACAAACAGTGTAACAAAGGCTTCTTTTCAGATTATCCTGTAACTCATATTTCTATTACAGGTTGTCATTTTAGCTGCTGCATAGGTGTTAAAAAATGTTCTTTGCCAGTACTGCATCAACTCGG
>SMGT01014998.1:131458-174456 GCA_004794575.1 Lanistes nyassanus | reverse complement strand
CACGCAATATGAAAATCAGGTTTTACGAATAATGGTTGTTCTTTTCAAGAAAACCACGCGTTTGGTCCCAGTGCTGAGGAACGGCTGTTAAGCAGAAAGGTGCTATTTGCAGCTGTGACCGAAAGAGCCCATAATTTCTTGACACTTGTCTTTGCTTAAGCCTTTTTTTTACAAACAGTGTAGCAAAGGCTTCTTTTCAGATTATCCTGTAACTCATATTTCTATTACAGGTTGTCATTTTAGCTGCTGCATAGGTGTTAAAAATGTTCTTTGCCAGTACTGCATCAACTCGGATGCAGCTGCGCCAGGACTGACGCATCTTGAATCAATTCCTCAACTGCAAAACATAATTACTGTGAAACAGCTGGGGAAATGTGTTTTCTGAAACTCTATCGAAGATGAAAAACTCAACAGCGTTTAGAACTGTCCTGGAGTGAGACAGGATGCTTCATGTGGACACTTCAGAAAGTAGCGAATTTCTCTCCCCAAACCCCCGTCCCCCCCAGGCCTCCGCCTTCTTCATCCTCAAACCCTCCCTATTTCCTTCTTTTTCTTCATTTCTTCCCTCCTTTTTTGCATTCGCCCCGTCTTTCGCTAAGCACGCACCACACCGGCTGACTCCCACAGCCAGACGCGCGTGAACCGATATCCGTGCTTATGGCGAGCGCGCAAGGGAAGTCGGGAGCGGAAGGCAAACGGACTCACAGAGAGGACACAAGGACGTTGTCCTGACCCAGAACAATGCGCCGCGAAGGTCGTTATCTTTATAGTGACGTAGGAATGAATGAGTCTTTTAGACAGACGACGACGACGTAAACAATAAGATTAAGAAGTTTCTCGACTTCCGCCCGTCAGCCTCCTCCTTGCTCTGGTAGTGGTCTACATGGTGTGGGAGACACTGAACACCACCAGCAGCCGTAGTGGCTGCTTGTCATCGCCTTGGCCAGCTTTCATGCTGTGATGAGTGGCTAATACTTTTGTGGATGTCGCGTCCCCAGTCAGAGTAAAGCTGGTTTGTCATCGGTTACATGAGAGCTCGTCATGGGTAATTCAAAGGCCGCCATGCATTACATGAAATGATTGAAATGCATTACATGCATTACACGATAATTTGCTGCAGGTTACATGAAAGGCTTGTCGCAGGCAAGGCAATCTGAAAGATTTCTCATAGATTACGTGAAAGGTTTTGTCACCGGCAATCTGAAAGATTTGGCACAGATTGCACGAAAAGCTTATTATAGCTTCCAGAGAGATCTTTCATAGACAACATGAAAGGCTTGTATAGTAACCAGAGAGATTTGTCATGGATTACATGAAAAACTTGTCATTGGCTGCATGAGAGATTTGTGGTGGATTACACGAAATACGTTTGGTACAGGTAATTACCCAAAAGATGCCATGCATTACATAAAAGGTTCATCCTTGCATTACATGTTGTCGCGAGCTTCACGTGAAAGGTCGGTTGTATGTTACACGACAGTCTTGCCGTGGTGCGCTTGAAATGCTTGTGTTACATGGGGTGAAAGGTTTCATATGCGTCACTTAAAATGTTTGTCCCGTTCAGTCAAAGCGAACGCGTGTCGTGTTTTCAGTCAAGGCGAACGCTGTTGAGCGCTCCCTGGAACAGGAGATCGAGGTGTGGAAGGCTGGCAAGGTGAAGCTGGATGAGAAGTGCAACAGCCTAGAGATGAAGAACAATAAACAGAACGTGAGTGGCCTTGCTTTTGGCTAAATAAACATTCTGCCCACTGGTCCAACGTCCACTCGTTTTCAGGCTGGTACCACACTTACCATTGCTTGCAGCTTGTCCGGTCGATGGAAACTTGAGGACAACACCTGAAGGTTTCAGCAAAGCGGAGTCATTAGGAAAAGTCAGCCGCTTGCTGGCATCCTTCCCGTGAAGCGAATGCCTGCCAGTCGTCAGGCAGCCCCCGAGTCTTGGTGGACAATGTGAACAGAAAAAAAACCTGTCCGCGTGTTGCTGATATCTGGTTCAGATTATGTGTTTATCAAACACTGAACGAGAAGAAAGGAAGAAACGTTTAAACGAAGGCAGAAAAAGGACAGACAGACAGACAGACAGACAGACAGACAGACAGACAGACAGACAGACAGACAGACAGACAGACAGTGTTTTTAGAAACTGAAAACTATGTGTTCGAATCCCGGTTACGAAATTTTTCTTTTGTTTGTTGTGGGGGTGGGGGTTAGGGGTGGGGTTAGGCTCTTTCTACCTTTGCTCCTTACGCAGTAAGCATTGCCGGCTGCGCGACAGCATGCTACAGCCCCTAATGAGGAGGCAGAAATAATGAATATCTCCTATTCAGTAGATCTGAATCGGCTGTAGAAGATAGATAGATAGATAGATAGATAGATAGATAGATAGATAGATAGATGATAGATAGATAGATAGATATGGACAGAAGGAAGCGAAATAAAGAAAGAAGAAAAACAGCGAGTATGCCCATAGCCAGGTGATAACAGCTGTCATGCAGGTGACAGAATCAGGTGCTGACATTGGTTTTACCCTGACAGGAGAAGATGGATCGGCTGGAGAGGGAGCTGTTCTTGCTGAAGGCCGAGATCACGGACACCAAGTTCAGCACCACAGCGACACCCACAAGTAAGTGTAACGTCACAGTGACACCCACAAGTAAGTGTAACGTCACAGCGACACCCACAAGTAAGTGTAACGTCACAGCGACACCCACAAGTAAGTGTAACGTCACAGCGACACCCACAAGTAAGTGTAACGTCACAGTGACACCCACAAGTAAGTGTAACGTCACAGTGACACCCACAAGTAAGTGTAACGTCACAGTGACACCCACAAGAAAAGCAAAAAAGTGTTGCAAGGGAGGGTTGGCGGGGAGCTGATACTTTTCCTGCAAAGCATCTTCTAGAAGGACTGACCTTTTGGCAGCCTCGGCCGACGTCTGCTGACTTCGACACCTTTGTCAGTCCCTTAAGGGTGTTCGGGCTTAACGATTAAAGACGTCACAGCGCAGCTTCTACTACCTACAGTGAACAAAAGGAGCTGTGGTGGTCGACAGCCCAGTAGTGAAGAGACTGGTTTTCACAGTTTAAAGCTAGCTTGTTCGATACCCATAACAGCTTTCGCTATTTTTTTCGGCGTGGGTGTAAGCGTCGGGTTAGGGCTTAGTATTAGTAGGCTTCTGTTCGCACGCCAATCTTTGTCAGGGTGTCACTGACACTCCGATAAAGCCTTCCATTTGACAGATCGATCGCCTTGTCACGGTCCAAAACGCACGCCACGCCATGTTACACGAAGCGAGCGAAAAAGGTGACAAAGTGGGCAGAGGCTGCCTGAAGTTCAGTCCTTTTATAAAGTAGTTTGGGGGAGAAAAAAATCAGTTGGCGAGGCATAAGTTTGACACCGTTTTAAATGTTAGCTTACCTTGTTACCTTATTAGAGCTCGGCAACATTAATCAGTGCTTGCCCAGTCACCCAGACAGCAGTTTAAGTGTTAAATATTTCTTTAAAATCTTGTAACCTCGGGTCACACTGTCCCTGATCGGTGTCTTAAAAATACTTCTTTGTTAAATGAAATAACAGGCACAGGCGACTACAAATGCTGACGTATTATTTGTTTGATATCGGACATCTTTTCATTTATTTATGTTCAGCACATTTGAAAAACCCCAAGGAACCCTTAGACCGTGTGGATGGGTTTGTCAACGACCGCTTTGACAGTCACCCATCTGCGCCATCTAAATACATTGCTGCGCATTCGCAAAAGCAGCCGTTTATGCCAGCCGAAGAGAGGCTTGCAGAGAACAAGAAAGCCTCTAAAGACAACGACGATGAAAAAAGTGAACCTGAAGACAGCGAAGAGGTGCAAAAGACTGGCTATGGAAGAGGAAGGTACTTTAAGTCAGGCAGCGAGAGTTCTCTCTCTTGTCAAGAGATGGAGCACGAGGTGCACGTGCAGATTGAAGACCAGCAGGGCGCAGGCTCGGGAAACGCCGCCTACACGTCATCGCCGGAACCACTGTTGCCCTGTCAGCAGCAGATGCAACCGGAAACCTTTCATCGACCCAACGGCATGTCATTGATCACAGGTAACAATAAACAAGAAATACTTAGACTTCGCCATTCTTGTCATGATGACGAAAAGGGCCTCACACAGCAGTTACTTTAACACGCAAAGATGTTAGCAGAAGAAAGGAGGAGGTACCTTTATCACTCCAACCACCGTATCTATACTGCTAAAAAAAATTGAAAGACCAGTGCAAACTGGCGACTGGTGCCAGAACACAAACCTGTAGTCACAGTGAAACTGAACTACATGCATACCTCACTATTGTAGCGGCTAACAACAGATTCGCTGTAGGTCATGGCCATTCCTCTCCAAACTGTGAGGGACCCTCCAGCAAACGGTTCACGCTCCCTCACACCGGGTCCTGGCCACCCGAGCATCGCGATGAGCCGGCGTCGGGACAGGTCGGACTGCGAAACACCTTGAACACAGGGTAGCCTCGCACAGCCGGTTTCTAATCGTCAGGTAGCTGACGGTGACATTGCTGGCTGCTCGCAGCTGCCCCCTGAGTGTGTTGCCGGTGGCTGTTCTGTCCAGTAAAGCTGACAGGACGACAAACCTGTCTTCCTGTCTGGACGTCGATCGTGGGCGTCCCGGTCGTCTGCGGTCCCTGACACTTTCTGTCCGGTTGTAGCGGTCTCACAATGTCACGTGACTGATTGGGGTACTTTCCAGATTACCTGAACTGCAGCCACCCAGTCGCCCTGCCGCAATGAGCATCACTGAGTCGTCTTCCACTGAGGTGCACTGCTGCAGCATGAAGCAAGGCGCATCCACATGCACGGGTCGGATGTTGTGTTCTTGCAAATTACAAACGTCTGTGACCTGCCTGCCAACGTGCAGGTGGTCTTTCAATTATTTTTAGCGGCATACTTACACATAAATGCATACATAATTATACATATATAACTTTTGTGTGTTCATAAATGTGCATATGAGCATACGGGTGTATATCTTACGTATTAATGAATGCCCACGTGTGCTGTCGTGCGTGCAGCAGACCTGCAGCAGGCGCCTGGCGAGGAGTACGACAACCGGGGCTTCAGATGGGAGGATGAAGACGGCGAGTCGGAAATTCACGGAGTTCTCGTGCACGAGATAGATGGTGTCAAGACGTACAGGAGTGCGGTGAGTTGTGCACGATCTGCTGCATTCGGCTACTCACCTTCCCTTTTCCGCGGTGATCCACTCTCTTTACACCAACTCAAGTACGGTCACAAGGGCATAACCAGCTCAAAGTTTATTCTGAATGTCGACCAGGTTAGCAGTTAGCACAAGGCGTGGTGGCAACAATAGACTCCGACTGGTTTCTGTATGCTAACCTGAAAGTTACAGCAGAGTACGGATTAAAAGCAATAGGAGAGTTTAGCAGGGAGGACGTTAATCACTCAGCTGTAGATTGAGTCCACCCAGGTCATCAATCTGTTACTGAGTGATTAAACCCCTCCCTGCTGTTGTCTGAACTGATGGCCTTATCCCTGCGCTCCCCTCGCTTTCCATTTCAGTCTGGTTGCAACTAGCTGCGCAGGCCCCGCCGTCTCGAGGTTCTTCCATCCCGAATTATTGCCAGATACGGTCATATTCACGGCTGGGTCATGATGAGACGTGCTTGCAAGACGACCTTTGACCAAATCCCCCGCTACACCTCCCACATCTCCGTCGGGTCGGCAAGCCTTCGAGTGTCCCGCTTGAAAGTCCCAGGGCTGAATAGAAAGTCCCACATGAATAGAAAGTCCCAGGGCTGAATAGAATCCGCTGTCTGACTGTGCACTTCCCACTATATTCCTCTCTCTGCAGCGCCCTCTTCGTCACGTGATCCACCCCCTCACGTGCCCCCACCCTTGCAGGCGGCATCAGGCGGATGTCCACCTCGTGACTTGACGACAGGCGCTGGGTCCAATGTTTAGGTTACTTGTGTTCACCGACCATTTGTTGCAAGCGTAATACCTTGCTGACAGAATCCTGTCAACATCTGGTGAGCACACCGTCTAGCTAAACTCGCTTGTCCCGCGTCATCTAGCCTCTGATGGCCCCTCAGTCATTGTTTTGAGCAGGGGGCTAGAACCTGTCGGTCCTGACAGGTGTTCCGGTACACGCTGTCTCCGGGGGTGAGGAGCCGGTGTGGTTATCTAACTGCCACTACAATGTTGAACTGCTGACATGTGCCCATTCTAGTCTCTGAACAAACTGAGTTCACCGACACCTTGTTGCTGACGCAGCCATACTGTGTGTCTGTATTTTGTATCCGTGTAAAGGGATGGCTTAGTGTATTTTGTATGTTGGGTAAAACAGAAGTCAGGATCGGATCAGAATAAGGCCAGATTATTAATTAAGAAATAAAAGTTATCCCCGGGCGTTATTGAGTCAAAAACATAGCAATTAAAATTTTGGTTAATGCAATATGTAGATACAGCTTCCGCATTTTCTTTTTTTATATTAAGTGTTACTAAAAGCTATTAAAAGTGTTCGGTCTTTTTGTAAGCGAGAGGTGTGACAGAGGTAATATACTGTACCTTGAAAAAAAGTGAGTTTCTGCTGTTCCTTTCAGGATGGTATCCCCATGACGTCATTGTGAGTAGGAGTGACTCCTGTCAGTCCACCCTGCACACACACACACCAAGTCCATGCAGACTACCGGATGTGTTGCTGGCCGACAGACGCCACTGCACAGGGAGTCAGTCTTCATCAAGCAGGCGATGTTTTTATTTTTCCATGACAGTAACCCCCGTCAGGCTATTTATGGACGTGAGTTTGTACTGCACAGGCCTGGGTGTCTTGGCATGCAGGGCAGGCATGATGACAGACGCTGGCCAAGAACACAAGGTGACGATGTCGTTTCCTCTGCCTGGCGCATTTCCGCGCAGTGGAAGACCTGGTATTGCCAATGGTGCTGCAGAATATGAATGTCTTTCAAATACCGTCTTGCTTAATAGTCTTACATTAATCTTCAGCCTGTGTTGGCCGGACATAAGTGCCCTCTGGTGCCAGGTCAAGGCTGAACGTGGGAAGATATTTTTATATACTTTACTGTGGCAGCGGAGAGTACAGGAAAAGAGAACAGGGTGGGTTAGTGATGTTTTCAAGAGTTATCTCCGCCTGAAGACATGCATATAGGTAAGGAGAAACACAATTTGTGGCCATTTTCTCCTGGCCTAAACGCATGGTATATTTTTGGCTTTTTTGGGGGGGGATGTGTTTTGTGTGTTTGGAATTTGTATTTTGGTCTTACAGTGTGTGTGTGTGTGCGCGCGATTTTGTTTTTACAGTGGGTAGCGAGTGTGTGGCTTTTACTTGATAACCATATTTACTTTTCTGTGAAACGCATGTTTCCAAACAGCAGTAATTCTGTGGATTTCAAAATGTGAATTCCCAAGTTTCTGTCCGATTTCAGCAGTTGTTAAATGTTGTTAACATTGTGGAAGTGTTTCTATGACCTTTACGTTTTGTTAGACCCGAATTTTGTTTTCTTGAGAGGAAACGGGTCGTGTTGCGTGACATATTGATCGAAAGGTATTCAGACTCCATCTGGTCCCCTCACTTGGTACAAAATATGCATTCCTGTTTTTCCATATTGTTATAGTGATTCCCATCGAGTGGGTGCGTATGTCTGTGTGTGTGTGTGTTCTGGTGTGCATCCTGTATATACTCAAATGCGAACATTCCAACGTAATAAAATGTTTTGTCTGATTTCCTGGATCACATTACTTAACTGAGGCTATGTTCGGCTAGTGACAGTTTTCTGTCCGTGCTGCTGTACAGTTCTGTCAGTCCTCTCACTGTACGTACGACACGGGGGCTTCTTGTGCCAGCAGTGGACAAAAGCACGGCTGTGGTGGAGGAGTTGACCAATGTAACTGCCGACGCGCAGTTGAGACTGTTCTTGACCCCCAGAATCAAGGGCACGTAACTTGGTAGTTGAAGCTTGACCTCCGTTTATTGCATCGAAAAGGACATTCCCGCATGCGATAAGCACAGTGGCACGTTGGGACGTGGGAAGGTGGTGGTGGCGGGGGGAATCAGCTCCCCCAGCCCCAGTGCAATGTCCCAGACATCAGGGTCTCGCTGACAGTGGAGGCGAGACGTGTGGAGCAGCAACAGTCGATGTGTTTGCATGACGTGAGTTTTTGTTGGTCTACAGGTCTGCCATAGATACCGTGCACCGGAAGGCAAGAGGATCATGCAAGACGAGCTTTTCGTTTGGCTCGTTTGTGTGACGTGACGTCAGATGACGTTAAAGCTCTGTCATCGAGACTGAAGAGGACGGGGAGGGAGACGAGGGGTGTGACAAGAATTGAATAATTCCGGTGCACAGCTCTGGTGTCACTCAAACAGGGATGGGGAAATTCAGCGGCCAGCTGGCCCCAGCCCACAAGAAATCGTGCCAGGCCATTAAAAATCCTACACTAGTATAGCCAGTTGTCTTGGTTCTCTGTTCTTGGTCTTTCTTGGCTTTTAAAAAAAACTGTAGTACAAAAATCAGATAAGCACGCCAGCCTGTGGCAGTAGAAATTTCTGTGGGCTAGTGAATGTCGATGTTTTCATCCCGTTGGGCTAGCGAAATTCTTGAAACTTCCCCATCCATGCGCAAATATACAAAATATTTGTTTATTTATACCTGAGAACCTGTGCGAATTCCAAAGAAAGGGCACTCGAATGAAAAGTAGCTCCACCTTTAAATTTAAAAGCAAGGCATTTGATTTCTGGGATGTGATCTACTGAAAAATTCCTGGCATTTGTCGGCGTCATTTTGTCGTGTTTGTTGTAGTCGCAAAACAAAAGTTTTCCTGGAAACAACGCACAGAACAGGGCCTGGGATGAAGTGGCAGGTAGGTCGGAGGTGACGAAACCGCACAAAACACGTCCACAGACAGCTTTTTGTCATTCCCTGGCCAACAGATCGCGATGAAAACGTTCAAACTTACATCTCTAATACATGTCTGGTTCAACAACTGTTTTCATTATTTCTACATTTAATAAAACCAGCACTGTGAACACATAAAACCTTCATACACTGAATATTTAGCTACATGACATGGCTATGCAAACAATTATCCCTTTCCAATATGGGAACTAATATGTATTTACAAGAAGAAATTCATTCACATTAATAGATCCAGACATTCATAATATAAAAACATATTTTGGTGATGTGCTACACATTCACATATGAAACATCCTGACATTGTTGTGAAGTCTCATACACTACCTCTAGTCACGTTTCACAATCTCCTGGTAAGGACTGTATGTCTCACCCACTTGCCATGCTATATTTACCACAGTATGCCGATACAACTATGTTCAACAAATTCTATACAAAGCAACTCACACACTTATAAAAATATCCTTTATATAAAGAGTTTTACAAAATGACACAAAACTTACTGAACATCACATGCTTCTTGAGAATCATGCACTTTCACAAGATCTAAGGAAATATACACATGCATAAACAGTTCCACCTTTTCCAGAGGTTACATAAAACACAGAAATTGTAAACAAACACTTAAAAAGTCCCAGTTTAAAGAAGTATCACATACAAGTCAGGTAAGTTTTGTATGTACTGTTCAGTTCTCAGCTCCTCTCATGTAATATCTCAAGCTTTTCTCAGAACATTACCTCGGGTATGTGTGTGTACCATGATCTATAGCACGTGAATCCCTGAATATAACATCTGTGAACACTTGTATGCCAATCAGCAAACAAAATCTGACTTAGCTGTTGGGTACTAAAATAATGTTATTCGTTTAGATTCACAACCACTGAAAATGGTGGCTCATAAAACCATCAATTTGATTCAGGCATGTCTGGAATACCAATGCATGCATGTGGCTTAACAACTACACTCACAAAATATCTACCTGCACACCTACCCTTACAAAATGTCCACCTGTACACTAGTTCTCACAAAACATCCACATGTATGCCAACACAAAATGTCCACTTGCAATTGCATGCTTGTGCCCACAAAATATCCATGCAAATCACAAATGACCCATCTGCATACCTGTACTCACAAAATATTTACCTGCACAAACTTCATATATTAACTACCACACCAGCTTTAACAAGAAGTCAACCTATCCCTTTACAACTCAAAAACATTTGCCATCTCCCAATAAAAATGATGCTAAAATGACATTTGTTTCATCTTTGGTTTACAAATTTAAAATGTTAAATTTGCATTTTAAATGATATATTGTATATAGTCAGAAAAAAAATTCATACAAATATTACTTCATTTTTTGACGTTCTATATTAACATGGATCTTTTGTAAATAAAAATATAAAATAAAAGTTTGAAAAAAGGAGTTGGTGACAACTCTGCATGTGTACAAGCAGTTGTGACCAAAAAAAAAAAACCAAAAAAGAAAAATCCACCCCCACCCCCCAAAAAATTAGGCTTCCTTCTCTCTCTCTCTCTCTCACACACACAAACACACATAGAAGAAAAAATTGCCACCACAGTAAGCGTTTTGCCCATGTTAATATTCCTTTCATGTAGCTTACGGTATATGTGCATGAAAATATAATGTGTCAGCGCTAGATGTTACTAACTCGAAAGTTTTAACTTCAGATGGCCTTTAAAGTTCATGTTTTGCTGATAAGTTCAAAAATCAACCAGGTGTTGTAATTCAAAATATGTTTTGGTTATTCCAGAATGCACTTTAACAAACACGCATCTTCTTGGTGACAGTCAAACATCAACCAAAAATATTAACCTAATGGGCAGTATGACAATCACATGCAGACAGAAATCTCATGCAGACACAGAAATCACACACACACAAATCACATATGGACACAGACACAAATTTACTTTTAAATTTCACAGTGAAATAACTGACACCAAGCTTGCTATGTGGTGTCATCAACAAGTTTTTTGTCTGCCAAACAATATGTTGTTTGCTTTCATTCACTACTGTGACTACAATATAGTTATGTAACATCTTTGATACAATCAACATGCTATGCGTTGGCTACACTCTGTCATATAAACGTTATTCTTAAATATTTAAATTATTAAAGTGAAAAAGTAACTTTGTAATGTTGACAAGATATATATACAAATATCTGAAAAATCCCAAATGAGATTTTCACTATAACAATACATGCCAAACTTTGATCTCAAATATTCTGTATATCTCAAACACGAAATTGACAAATGTAAACTAAGATAAATGAAAAACCTGAATCCTTTCTGACAAAAATATGTTGTAAAGGTTTGATTCATGGCAAACCTTCAGATCACATGCATACAATCGTCAGATTAAGCTGGTCCATGTAAAGATGTGTTCACAAAGATCTATAAAAGCATTTCATGCAAACTTTACAGACAAGAATGTATGACCATGTAAAAACGTATATGTGTGTTGGTTGGTTGGTTGTTGCTTAACACCTGTCACAAACTAGGTGCACGTCAGGATGGTGTTGAGACAAGTTTACATGCTGCCACATTGGGACTGCTGTCACAACACAGACCTCAGTCCCACCCAGTCACTGACACTGGCCCAACCAGGTTCGGACTGTTCCCTGTAGTGCCAGGCATCTTGCAGGGCAGCTACTAGATTGCCAATTTTTAAGTCTTAGGTATGACTTGGCCAGGGTGCAAACTGCTGACCTCTTGCCTCAGAAGTGGCTGCTTTACCACTAGACCAGCGGTCAAGTGGGAGTGCATGTGTGTGAGTGAGTGAATGAGTTGAGCCAAACAGAGGCGAGAGAGAGAGAGAGAGAATGAGGTTTAGATGTGAAGAAGGCTGTCCCTTTCCACACACACCGATTTCACTTTTTTGGGATTCAATCAGAGCATGCCATAGAGTGAAATCACATGTTGATGGGTGTGCAACACCTAAGGCCTCACCACAGCATGGACCCCAACGATTGTGTGGGGAAAACAAGACACCAGTACCCAACACTTGTGGTGGGAAACCAGACACCAGTACCCAACATTTGTGGTGGGAAACCAGACACCAGTACCCAACATTTGTGGTGGGAAACCAGACACCAGTACCCAACATTTGTGGTGGGCAACCAGACACCAGTACAGTGAACCATGGAAAGGAAGAACACCGTTTGTGAAGTCTCTATCAGCAAAGTGAAGTTGGCCCCTCCTTCAGCGATCCATCCATTAACCACATTCAAAAATAAAACATTAAAAATCCAAATTATATACACAAGGGGTGGCTTGCATGAGCATTTGTTTCACCTGTTCATACTTATGGTGGGCATAAAATACACGACGAATGGGCCTTAGAAGCACTCTTACGGCTGGAAGAGCACCCAGCAATGCTCATGCAAGCCACCTTACAGCTAGTGGAGAACCACATTTGGATGGACAGAACTTGCTCTTAATCTGATCTTTATGGTCACCATTTCTGAATTTGCCTGTCAGAATCCTCATTAAAAATTATAATTTTTTTCTACCAACAGATAGGTGTTACCTGATGTTCTTTAGAAAGCTCCCTCCATACTTCTCAGAAGAAAAATTATGGTAATCAGCTGACATTTTCTAGGAAGCTCACTCCATAACTCTTCGGAAAAAAAATGAAGATCGACTAGAAGTAAAAGAAGTCGACTGACTGAAGTAAAGCCAACACCGAAGAAACTATTTTGGAGAAAAAAAGCAGTCAGTGGGCGCAAACTCTGAAAAAATGATGACCTGGATTTAACACAATTCTCTTTCTCGCATCATTTTTGATTAATATTTGGACAATTGTTCTATTACATATTTCTTATCCCCTATATGTAAAGCAATTGTTCTTTTACATATTTCTTATCCTCTATATGTAAAGCACAGTTTGCTCATGCACCTTGGAAACTTTCCTTTTCCCAAAAGGAGCTTATTTATCTCGGATGACCAGAGCAAACCAGAGCAGCACATTCCTTCTACATCTCGTCAAGAAACTACAAATAAACACAAGGTGCTGATGAAATTTTCAACACCAGCTACAAAGACTTATGAGATGCTGCCTGTATTGAAATACAAGCATTTCTGAATCATGGGGTAAAGGAAAAATGCAAATTTCTTAATCTAAATTTGTGTTTCTTTAACAATACTTACCATGACCCAAAGATCTATATTCTCAATTTAGCAATCCCTAACCGCACCCTCCCAAAAATACAACCCACATAGCAACCCTGGTAAGGCCCCTCCGCGCAGGCGCACAGCACATGCCACCAGTGCGCACAGCTCACTGACCAGGTCAAGCTTTCTCAAGCGCTGTGCGGCCAGCAGGACGTGTGTGCGAGTTCCACCTTCCTCCCTCTCAGCATTGGCCTTTGCCTTTGGCGGTCCTCCTACCTCTGCGCTGCGTCACTTCGGATTTACAGGAAGGTGATTTGTGTCTTTTCCTTGCGTCCTCTGTCTGCATGTTGCTTTTCTTCAACTTTTTTGTCTCAGCGTTAAGTTTTACTGTCTTAGACGTTTTACTGTGTGTGTGTGTGTGGGGGGGGGGTAGCGCGTCTACGGGTGTGGACCCACAACACGTGCGCTGTGCTCACGCAATGCTTGTTAGCTTTGCTTGCGGGTGACATTACAGTAACTACCATACAGTAACTTGTCACCTCTCATGCAGATTTTGTTTATCTTGCACTTATGCCGCGTGAGCCCCCCTCCTCTGCCAGTTCCGATGGTAGTCGCCGGGATTGCTCCAGCACACGCAAGATGGATGGTCGCCGCCAGTCGCCTGCAGCCACCATCTCTTCCGCGGTTGCCCCTCCTTCGCCACCACGCACCGTCACGTCAGCGGCCATGGTCTCGCTGCCCGTTCCTCTACTGAAGCTGTTCGGACCCGGCTCTCTCGCGTCTGTGTCTCCGACCGGCCGCCCTGCGTCACACCTTTCCAGCTGGTCTTCTGTGTCTGCCTCGGAGGATCATCCACCTGTCCATCCCCCGCCACGTCCGCAGACCAAAGGTTCCATCCACCAGGGTAGTCAGAGTCGGAAGAGTGGTGCGGTGGCCACTCTTGCGGGACCCGCTGGGGAGGGGCGTAAGCTGTTACTGCCCGGTTCAGCTGATCGCCCCTGTGGTCTCACGCCCTTGGGTATGGAATTGCCTTGGCCTCCTGCCCAGGGCAAAGGGGTGCTTCGCTGCACAGCTACTGCGGCAGCCTCGCAGCTGAAGTCCCCGTCCCTCTCGGCCTGGATGCCTCTGTCGGTCAATGACCCCACTTCCGCTGCTCTCAGAGCGGGGGTGGGGGAGCCCACGGCTGTCAGTCATCCGCCGGAGGGACTGTCGGTTGTGATGGAAGAGGCGATGGAGTGCGTCTTTTTACGCTTCCTTGAGAAGCGTGAATCCCTCTGTGTCCCCGCCAGCTCGGGCAGGGCGCAGTTAGACGCTGCTCCACCCTCTGGCCACCCACCAGAAGTGACTGCGCTTCTGGTGTGGAATCATACCGACACCCCCCCCTCCAATTACGTGCATCAGCATCCCTCACCCGCCTCTGCCCCTGCATGTTCTGGTTGGGGGAGCGATCGCCTGCCTCACTTGTCGCCGGTAGTGCCCGCCAGTGCACACCCGACTGCTGGAGAGGGCCTCGCATCCCACCATCGTGGCTCCTCTCCAGAGTTGACGCCTGATGAGTGGGAAGGGGGAGATGCCTCGGAGGTGCCTGCCCCCGAGATGGCGGAAGAGAAGCCTGGTTCACTTCTCGCCTCCATTTTGGAGCTCGCGGAACTCCTGCAGGATTCTGCACCTCAGTGTGTGATGCAGCAATCGCAGGATGAACAAGACGCATCTTGGTTCTCCTCGGTTCACCTTCCGGCACCTCGCTCGCAGTCAGTCTGCTTGCGTGAGTCACCGTTGGTGCGGTCAGCTGTCAGGAATGTGTGGTCTACCGTTTCAAACAGCGTCCGGCTGCGCCCGGCACTGATCCGCTGCAGGAAGCATTGTCTTCCTTCCCCCAGGCGGCCCCGGTGGGTACCTTCCGGCCCCACCCGAGCCATGCAGAACCACTTCATGGTTAGCCCGTGATTCTATGCCTTCCGAGCCCCTCCCGGTCTCGCAGGAAGATCTGGTTCTGTTGCCCCAGGGCTCACAACCTCCTTCCTCACTGAGCTTGCACTGGTCTGTAGCGGACCAGTGGGAGACAGTGCTCAGGGATGTGCTAGACATGTCTGGTGTAATGGATTCCGCCATGCCTGCACTTGAGCTTTCCATCTACACAGGGGGCTGCACGGTCAGGAGAGCGATTGCCCTTTTCTCTTCCCCAGAGAAAAGCAGACATGCCACTGGTGGACTGTGCTGCGCACTTCCTTACTGTGACGAGGGCATTGGCTCTTACTCAGCCCATTTCTCCCATCATGGGAGCTAGAGCAGCACAGTGGCTATTCTAGCGGGAACCCCTGGGGGGGGGGGGGACGATCACTGCTACTTCCCGTCCCATCTGGCATCCATATAGCCTCATGCCTATGGGGGTGGACTTGCTCATGCACGCTCCCCCCACCCCCATGGCATGTTGGTGTCCGTCTTGCTGGTGCCCGTTACCGTGCAATCGACAACACCATCCCTCGCTTCCGCTGTCATTCGATCCCACTTCTGCTGCTCTCGGAGCGGAAGGTGGGGGGAGGAAGTGGTGTTCAGACACTCTCTCGAGGGATTGTTGGTCTTGACAGAGGAAGCATGCGTGCAAGTTCTTTCTACACTTCTTTGTGAAGTGACACCCCCCTCCCCCTTTTGGTTTCGTCCGTGTTCATGCGTCTGCCGCCTCTGAGACTGTACGTTCCGGTCTGGGGTTTTTTTTGGAGGGTGCGGTTAGGGATCGCTAAATTGAGAATATAGCATTTTGGGTCATGGTACAGTATTGTGACAAGAAATACACTTACACACAGTGCATTCCTGACTCTTCCACTAAAGAAGTACAGAAAATACCAGGCAGATGCTTTCCAAAAAATGCAAGACATTCATGCATGTGCATGTCTAGCACTGCAATGTACATGAACACGTGCACACACACACCCACACCCACACCCACAAAAGGTATAAAGATGAGAGTTATCTACTGGCCCATTTCTTTGGCATGGTTCTTTCTCTTGTGCTCATTCAGCTTGCCAACAGTATAGTAAGCTTTGTCACAGAACTGACATTCATGTTCTTTGATTCCTGAGTGTCGCTTCAGGTGAATCTGATATCGGTAACGTGTTGGGAAGGCTTGGCCACACAGCTGACAAGGGTAGGGCATATCTCGTGTGTGTGTGACTTGTATGTGCAGCTTGCGATGTCCTCTCTGCTTGAAAGCGCGGTCACAGTAATCGCACTTGTATGGCGTTTCACCTGTGTGTGTACGCATGTGAGTGCGCAGGTCGGACTTGGTTGCGAAGCATTTCAAACACATTTCACAGGCAAATCGCTTCTGCAGCCTGGCCTGGATCATTGACTGGCGGGTCAGCTCGTTGTAGGCGTCCACCCCTAAAGCTGTTCTGCTGCCATCACTCAAATCTTCACTTCCACCATCCACTAAACTGACTTCTGATGGAATTTGCACTGTTAGGTTTTCACCTGAAGGTACAGCCATTTCATGTTGAAGACTGGTAGATACTTCCTTGGCACGAGACCCACCAGGCTGACAATTTTTCTGTCTTTTGCAAGAATCTGGTTTTGAGGGTGGTGAGCTGGGTTTGTGATGGGAATCCTGGGCTTCTCGCTTCCTAACAGGCATGTGCCCCTTGCCTTCGTGTTTGTGATAGATATGCTTTTTCAGCTCTGTGCAGGTGAGAAACGTCTCCTGGCACTCGCCACATTTGAAAGGGTTGCCATCAGCAGTGTCGTGACTGTGACTACTGTGGACTGATAGGTGCGACAGGGTTGCAAATTTCAGGTGACACACGTTGCACTCGTATGAGACCTGGGTCTTGTCATACTGGTGTTTGCGGTTCTTGTGTTTTTCCACTTCACTCACAAAGCGAAACTCTTCCCCACAAATGTCGCAGCGAAGGAATTTCTGGAACGAGTGAATCTTACGATGTGTCTCAAGAGACCATTTGCGCTTGAAGACTTTGGAGCACTGATCACAGGGAAACATGTCGCTCAAGTTAGCATGGGTACGTTTATGCCGTTCCATGTATTCAGCACCATAAAATCGCCGATTGCACACTTCGCACTGCTCCAGTTTTGCTTCCCTGTGCAGGCGTCGTATGTGCGTCTGCAATCGATCTGCACTAGAACATGTCAAAGGACAAAATGGACATGAATGTACTTTGTTGTGCAAGCGGCCATTGCTGTCATCTTGTGCTGTGTTGGCAACGAAACTTAGGGAGGCGGAGTCTGTGGTTTTGCTGAGTTCCTCCTCGATGATTTTGAAGTATTTATGACTGTCCATCTCTCCTGGCTTCTCCTTCTTTTCCTCTTTCATGCATGCTGGCTTGCTGTTCTTGTTCACAACGACCTTCTCTGTCTTGTCGCCTAGCCCTAGCTGGATGGTGCCCATATTTCTGTGAGCTCGCTTGTGTGCCACGTATCCACTGCGTGTCAGAAGCTGCACGCCACAAATCTCGCATCGGCAGTCCTGCTGTCGTCGGTGCAGCTGCCTGTGCTTGTCCAGAGAACGTTGCTGTGTGAAGGTGGCGCCACACAAGTCGCACCAGTAGGGCCGCAGGTCCCCATGTGTCTTCATGTGTTCCTTCAGCTGAACAGTGCTCAGAAAGACCTCCCCACACTCCATGCACGCCAATGTCTCTGCTGCAGCTCGCTCCTCCTCAGAATGTCTGGCAAAAAGAAATAAACTATTAAAAGAACCAATTTACTTCAATGACTATCTGAAGCACTGGTGACAATTACAGTGACACTATGCTCACCTTGAATTTATCTAATTACATTAAGATTACATGTTTTTCTAGTGAGTATGAATGCACCGTGAGTGGGTAGATGGAAAGGGGAAGGGGAGGGGGTTGCATATATATGCACTGTCATGATTGTGGATGTGCACATCCTTATGTGTACTGAGTGTATATGCCAGCGTACATACAAATTTTAATTTTGACTTTAAACTGTGCAAGACAACCTGAACAAGGTAGCGAACTGCTGCCAAAGATGATCCATGTTTAAGCAAGAACTGGGAATTTTCACTGTGAAATTCAGCTTCTATATCTGCCTAACAGTGGCTAGATGATGATTCACCAAAGGCTATTTGTAGGACAAATGGCTGTACAGCTAAGTTTTCAACCACACCATGAACTGGTGGGAGACTCGCTAATGCACTTTTCACCAACTACCATTCACTCAATGGACCTTTGGTGGAACTTCTTCACTTTTCACACACTTCTTGTCACAAAGTCTCACCCTTACTCCTTCCATCACTTCCTCTCCATACTCCTCGGTAAGTACTATTACCACCAGTATTATTACCACTGCCATACTGGTGTTTTGAGTATAAATGTTAGGTCTGGTGTCTTAAGTTCTTGTACTTACTGTCAAGTGGCTTGACACATTACAACATGTTGCATACTGACGCTGGCTGTACACACCAGCCAACGCCTGCAAGCTGTGCAGTAATGTGTCCGCTTCCATTCATACATGCATTCATGAGGTTGAAAAACAGACAGCATGTGTATAAATATGTGCATATATTTATGTGCACACATGCATGCGTATGGCAGTATGCTTGTACAAATTTGGGACAGAGAGTGTTTAATACATGTGCATGCATGTGTGTTCTGCCCTGTCACTATTAAAGTGCCCATAATACAAAGAACAAAATGATGCTGGATAAACACACATGATCCTAACAGGCTGTGTATTAAGGAGTGTGTGTGTGTGTGTGTGCACTGGTGTGGGTGTGTGCATCCATATGTGCACATGCACATTCAGGCATGGTTGCTCAAAGAGATGTGTCTGCCCCATAGTTACTTCAGTGAATAACAGTTGGCAAAAGAACTGTTGGCTAATGGTCCTTTCAGCAAACCATCGGTTCCATGAATTGTCTTTTGGCAAGACATTCATTTAATAAATCATTTATCAATCACTCTTTACCTAAATGACACAAGCACCAAGTGGCCCCAGTGCAGCACAGTATTTTATGCGCTTACGTGTAGTAATGCTTTTCCAGCTCCTCGCTGTTAGGGAAGCGAACAGCACACACAATGCATGCTGGTGCCTGCCGACAATACTTGGTGTGTGTGGAAAGGGACCCACGCTGTTTGAAGTGCATGCCACACGTCTGACACTGCAGCGAGTGCTCCACCGTGTGCTTAGTGGCCACGTGCGTTTTCAGCAGCTGTCCCTCCATGAAGTTGGCGTCACAAAGGGCGCAGAAAAAAGGGAACAGCTTCTCATGTTCTGCAATGTGGGCAGACAGCAGCTCCTCGGAGGGCAGATCCTGCCCACACATGCTGCACCAGCAGAGTCTCGGACTGGAGCTGTTGCCCTCTGCTTCTAACAAGAAAAATGAACAACATTTTGCTTCTAAAAACCAGTTATACCAATAGACACAAACTCTCCAAACTACGACTGGCCAACATTCTGCCATTAGATAAAAAAGGTTCAAACTGATCTCAAAATATTCTGGCATTCCAAATATGACTGAAATTAAAACAGAAGGTAGTTATAAGTTGAATACTATCATTTAACAATTCACCAAGATACCACAAACCTGAAGAATCCCGAAGTTTACTCTCCTCAACTCTTAAAGCAGAAGAGCTTTCTTCGAGTATCTGTGGAGGCGATCTCTGAATTTTAACAGGCTTGGGACGATTGACTTTGCGCCTTGACGTAGAACCTTGACTCGAATGTTTTACAGACAATGGTTCACTGCTTGTTGACAGTGTCGTATCATCAGTAGACAAAAGTGTGGTGACTTCATCCTCATTTGATGCTGAAGCATCTGTCCGAGTTGATGAAAGAAGAGGTTTTGACATCAGTGAAATATCTTCCCCCTCTTCCTCACTCTCTTCGTCTTCCTCAAAGTCTCTCTGATCCGTGGATTCGCTACTTGAATTAAATCCATTTATTTCATCATCCGTGGCCAAAGCATTTCCTTCATCTTCTGCCAAAGTCTCCTCATCATCTTCCTCTACATCATCTTCATTGTCATCCAGTATTTCGTCATCCAGATCAGTCTCATTCTCTCCACCTCCTCTATCCTCCATGTCATCCTCTTCTATTGGTGGTTCCACCTCATCATCCTGGCTTGCGCTGACTTGGTGCTCATCATCGTCATCGCCATCATCATCACCATCTTCGAGGAACTCGTCACCATTCTTGTACGCAGACGGACTCCTACACGTGGTCTCTGTGCTATTAATATGCGAAGTTTGGACTAGCCTTTCAAGGATCGTTTGGCAAAGCCTGTCTGGCAGCACCTGCGACTGTCTGCTGGACAGGATGCTATTCAGTTTTGACGCATCTATAAACATGTGCTGATCCAGTTCAGATTTGGTCTGGAAGTGACTGCAGCATACGCTGCACACCAAAGACATCCTGTCTGGACCAGCCACTGGCTCATGATGGTGGTACAACTCAACTGTGGCAGAACACTGCAGCTTGCAGCTGGACTTGTCAGACTGCAAGTGACACTTCAACTCCAGCACAGAGCTGAACACTTTACAACACACCTGACAGGTGTGTTCTTCACTAGCAGCAGAGGAAATTCTCAAACTACGTGGATTCTGACACTTTCTTTTATTGCCTGACCATTTTTCAGCCTGTCGATTCCTAGAAAATCTTGTGTTTGTGTCTGAAACATAAACATGCTTACTGCAAAAAGTGCGAACAGTAGCACACTACTGTCTTTAGAGATTATTATATTTTAACTGCCCAGTACCACCCCTTCCATTGGTAAAGCAACAGCATCACACATCATTTAACTCCTCCCACAAAAAGAACACACCTATTCAAACCTAACAATACTACAACAGGGAACAGCAATAGGACTGGTTGGCCTGGTGTCAGTATAATGTGACTGGGTGGGACTGAACCCGGTGTTGCAACAGCAGTCCCAGTGTAGCAGCAACACCATCCTAATATACAGCTAGTTTGCAATGGGACATTAAGCAATAAAAACCAACCAATCTCATGGTTTAAACGGCCTGATCAAATTCCTCTGATGTATAGTCTTATCAATTTTATTTCATTTATCTGGAGATTTATGTATTGCTTTCCAGATGTTAAGACAGTTTACACAGATGAATAGGAACACACAACATGTTGAGAAAGTCACTCCTACAAATGAGCAGACACACTCTCTCAAGGTTACACCTAAATCCCCACTCATGAGTTGGACATCAAGACTGATTACACAGTAATGAGTAAAGACATTTAGTGACATTGATGGACAAACGAAGAAGACACTCGGGGAAAATGCAGGAGCATCCCTGCATTTCTTGTGTCTACAAGCACCTTCTTCAGAATTCTGTCTCCTGTCTGTAGTCAAGGCACTGTCCTTGCATCCTCTTTCTATCCTGCTCTCATCTCCTTCTGCTGGATTGTCCAAGGTGTTTTCATTCAACTGCTGACAGTTCTGCTCAGACTTAATTACTGTGACAAATAATTTAACAGTTTATGGTCAACCAGTGATGATATGTCATGATTTTATATTGCATATACCAATTACGTCAGAAGCGTTTCTCTTTAATTCCACAGCAACAGCCAGAACAAGCATTTTAATTTTATCTGATAATGCTAGTATCAAGACGTATCAGTTTAATGCTAGTGTTGTACTGGGTGTGGATGCTTATCGTGGCTTGCCATCTCACCCATGGAGACATTTTTTCTTGATGCTGGCATGCATTGCTTTCTCCTCGATGGCTTTTCTGATGGACCAGAGTGCGGACGTTTGTTGGACTGCCTACTGAGGCTTGCAGCAGCCAAGCTGCTTTCTTCCAGTCTCAGTGCTTCCATATTCATCATAGCGTTTTGGTCCTTCCTGCATAAAAGATCATTTCACACACTGCCACAGCAATTTCCACTGCGATTTTAAGAAAAGCTATATTATTCACTAATATCAGTTTTTTAATGCTTCCATAATTCTGTGACTGTTTTGGTCTTTTCTGCATAAAAGATCATTTCACAGCACTAACCATCATACTGGAAAAAAGTCTGCTCTTTAGTGCTTCCACAATTCTACAATGAAATGGCCCTGCAGATAACATTAACTCAAAATATATGCAGTCACATTAAAAAATATATTTTAGCATGAACTAATATCTAATCTTAAATGCTTCGTTAATTCTGTGACTATTTTGGTTGTGCACACAAGATCAGCTCACAAGTCATTTGCAGGAATATTAAAAATAAATCTTATTAGAATATTAACTAAATTGTGCTTCCTGGTTCTAGCACTTAATTCTGTCATTGCTACTGTGTCAATAACAGCTAACAGTAACACCAACAGATACAACGTGTGATTTATCCAAACGTATTCTTGTCAAGTCTGCTAACTATTTTAGTGTTTTTTTTTTAAATCACTAAATGAAATTGAATAAGTAAATATTCACACTGGATATTCACACTGGATATTCACACTGGATTGGGAAGCGAAGTACGAAGAGCACAGAAGTATAACATTTTAACAATGCAGTTACAACACTGCTATGAACATGTATCCTCATGTGACTGAGTGACTCTTATGTGTAAACTTGGGTGCATATGGTTAGGGGGCCTACACCAGATGCATGGTGTGCATGCAGGTGCGTATGCATGCATGAAAATATGAATCATTTGGATGATGTTAAAGTTGAACATTACAAATTTCCCATGTAAAGCACACTGGACAAAAACATGCCTATGGATTGGCTGGACATAACATTTGGCCTTACCAAATATGCTGAGCATGTTGTCTGAGGTAAGGGTCCTGGGGGGGGGGGGTCTCCAAACCTTATTCGTCAGTGAGGTTTTTGTTCAAGAAAATTATCTAGTAGCTTGTGGGCAACCTAAAATCAAATGGCTGCACACGATGCTGTGTGCTGTGTCCTGGCGGACTGTACACACTGTGGTAAGCGACGTGAACCCACACGATGTGCTTGCCCAAACGCGTACCTTTTCCTGTTGTCCCAAAAACTTGGTATTAAAACTTTCCCAGAGGAAGTATGTGTCTGTACGTGCATGTATATATCTATATGTGGAGGGTGGGATGGGAATATAAATCTAGATTTGTACGAGCGCGGATATCTGTGTACTTAATATGTTCAGGTCCTATGTAACTGCTGAAGCCAAGAAGTATGCTGACGTCGTACCAATATTATGAATGAATTTTGTAAATTCGGAAGCTTTGCTGATAAACCGAGAGACCTTACATTATTAAGATCAAGAACAGCAAGACCTTGACATTTCATTTGAAAAAGAGCATGACGTCTTTTTCTTATGTTATCTAACAGTAAAGCCTTTAATTACAAGAAAGAAAACCAGCTCATTTATTTAAATTTCGGCTTTTATGAATATGATGCATTATTATTGTAGATGAAAAAGATACTCATCATTGATCATACTGATGACGGAACGGAACACAAACTAGAGTCTACCGATTACCTACCTAAATACTCCATCTGTATCTTGTTTTTAAGCATTTAGCAAATCCAGACAAAGATTCCCTGGTTGAAGGGCTTGCTGAGACAGCGCTGATTGCCAACACTGTTTATGCAGCAGCCGGAACCATGCGAGATTGTCTCCCCTGCTGTGGTAAACGCATGCGCTGTACTGCGTGCAGGTTGTGACCTCGGAACTGACAACTGACCCTTGAGTTGACCTGTGGATTGGGACACGGTTGTGCCCTGAGAAGTTACTGCTGAGGAAGCGGAGGCGAAGCTGCCAGTCCGATTCCCCCTTTGACGTACACCTGGATTTGAAAAGGCGCTGCAAACGGTTTACACTCACAGCAAATGTTTGACAGCACCTGACATCTCTCATAATCATATAATCATAAAATGCCTCGAACTTCCTATACATGTAATATTCGACTCACAGAGGTTATGCGCGGCACCACGGTGCTGTTCTGCATGGGTCTGGGATGGCGATCCTAGCGCAGTCTATGCCAGCGCTAGTGCTTTTCACAGCGGCGGCTGTGGTGGAGATCAGTAGTCCCCCCCTCCCCCCATGTCTTGCGAAGCAGCCAAAGATGGCATTGATAGTGTACGTTACGGTCTAAATGTGACAATTCTGTTTTTATTGATATCAAATTTAAAGGCACTTTGATGAAGAAAGTCGGTTGAAGTACAATTTACATACTTTGGAGTGACGTGAAAGCTCAAGTTATAGTCTGGTGACTTGACGTTCAACAATAAACAGCCAACCACTGATCGAGGTGGGGAGGTCGTTCCTTGCTGTACATCATCCCCTCCCACCCCCTCTTACGCAACGGAAGGATATGGAGTCTCAAGGTCAAGTTGTCTGGTTTATTTTTTAATGTTGATATGCGTATCAGAAAAAATGTCCCACGACGAGGGGAGGGGGGAAACGGGGATGGAGGGGAGGGGGAGGGGGTGAAACTGAAGTACACGAAGGATATCGCCGACGACCAGACCTGTAAACAATACGCGACACATTCCGATAAACACACTTCTCTGATGTTTACTTGTTTACAAAAGACGGATCGTCACAGATACGCACCCCCTTTCATACCTATAAACCCATGCGACCGCCCGCTGACTGCACATCCCCCATATACACCCCCGCTACAGAAAGAACATTCAGATGTGCACTCATTCCAGCTACATTCATATCAACACGCGTAGGTGCATGTACATACTTCAGATAGATATCTATGTAAACTTCTAAATTTCTCACTGCAACTCTTTGTCTCATGACTTTTAAACCTGCCATCGAATTTTCTTTGTAAGTTTTTAAACAAACAGTTCATATGATCCCCTGTCCACTTCACCGACACTGTATTGGAGGATTCATTTTACGCATTAACGTCTACTTTTGTAACAATCTTGCTACGTTCACACAATGTGCACAAAGTAAGATTGACATGGTGTACTTCGGGCGACACATGCTAGAGCCTTTGCCATATTCCTTTTAAATCGTGTTCCTCGGAACGTTTTAGACCGTTCTTCCCCATACACACAGTTTGCCATCGCTGCACAAGAGATTTATGCATAGAGATACATTTGTAGATCGATTTTTAAACTGTTGCAAAGCCTTACAGAAAACCATCCCAGTCATTACATGTGTGCAGTAACAATGCCACTGGTAGATATTGTGTGTTGCAAAATCATTAAGACTTAACGGGATGCAAAGCCAATGTGGTTATTGTAACGAAAAATAATGATCACTCTCAACCCTTTAGCAAGTCTGTGAACGAGTCAGGCAAGGGGACTGGCGGTGATGGCTTCGACTTGCTCGGCCCTGACACTAGGTAATTGGGTATATTTTTAAAAAATCCATCTTGAAGTTCTGCGGTAGCATCTTTTTGCACTACTCGCTTCAATATGTTTGAAATTAATTTAAAACTTCAAATACAACACTTAACCAGGGGACTTGGAATGCGTGTCGACTGCAAGGCATGTAGTATGTGAGAAACACGGTCGCCGGAAGACTTCTTACAGCAATCTGGGCGGCGGACGTCTTGCGAACATTCATAACAAAAATGTCCATATGTGACAGGCACGCCCTTGCAGAGATCCGTCAAACGCCGCATGTCACAGGTACAAACCGGAAAACTAAAGGGTGGGGCTGCCAGATGATTCAAGTTTTGTATATTACACACATAAAGAAAATTCTCCCTCCCTACCCCTAGTCATCTTGAATCTTGGCGACAGCAAGGAACAGGCAACAAATACAATCAAATGCTCACGAATACGTGCAATGACCGCAAGAGACTACAGGTATTACTCCTATCCAATATTTTCTCTTCCTGTACAACCCCCCCTCCCCACACACACACACAAACACTCACACACATTCGATTCAATTTCTTTATTGTCATAAGACCACTGTCCTTTAACAAGAGGGAGATAACTACTGAGAGAGAGAGAGAGAGAGAGAGAGAGAGAGAGAGAGAGAGAGCGCAGTATACTGGTATTACATTATCAGCGAAAGCGAAGACTCGGTCAGATTTATTTAGTTCTTGACAAATCCAGGCATGAACAGTTTGGGGTGTGAGAAAAGTCGGTCGGTAGCGAGTAACTGAGGTGAGCTGAGGTGAGCTGCCCCTGGCCAGCCAGACGTAGCCTCGTGCTGCATCACAAGGTGGTTTTCTGTCACAGCCCCGCCCTTTGGGTTTGAGACGGTGACGTCACGCGGTCTGCTGGCCAGCAGTCACATGCTAGCGACCGGAAAACTTGGAATCCCAGGGAGGATAACAGTATGGACTGTCAGGAGTCTTCGCCCCGGACTTTACACGAGCTCAAGCATGTCTGCCTCAATGTCCTGTAAAACGCACGCACGCAACTTGTGAAACTGGGTTATCCGTATTATATATATATATATCAAGCAGATGTGCCACAGAAAACGAAACATCTTAAATTGGCTAGGCCAATTACAGGAACATGGTTTTCGAAAGTGTTTTACAGCGAGTCTGTAGCGATTGATAGACTTTGCAGCAACAACGTTGACATGTAGCTACTCACAAACGGTTGGACGGCTGAAGCATATCTCTTGACCGGCTGTCCGTTCTTGTCGACGAGAAATTTGCAAAAATTCCATTCAATATCCCTGCAACGTAATATGCAGATCTCACACTGACAATGCAACGAACTCGCCACAAATACTATAAGGAGTGTAAGCAACAGCAACTGTAATTCGAGATGGTCTAGGTGTTCTTTAAAACTATACAGGGGAGGATTCTGTGGAACTTGACATTATGCTCGCCATTGTCGTGCACCCTAAACTTTACGATCAAAGGAGGGCGCACGGTATAGGTAACCGGGGCAGGGGGAGTGAGAACACCACAGGTTTTTTTTTATTAAAGGATCGTCTATTGAGACCAGCTGTTACGTACTGTCCATCGTGTCCTGGCAGCTTGGACTTCAGCCAGCGGTACAGGGGGTGGGTGTTGGTACCGTTGACTTCGATCTTGCTGAAGAGGTCAAAGTGCACGTTGTATTTATCTATCACGAACTTCTTGATCTCCTGCTCACTCCACGGCTCCTGTTCACACAAGCAGGTGCATCACGGGCATGCATACACGTCAATCGGCTTGCAGAAAAGACAGATCTCCAAGGTGTGAACACGGGATGCCTTTGTGGTGATGGCTTCAGACTGATTTATCTTTGACTTTCTATCGATCTTTGTTCAAATCAATGCTTCAGACAGCTCCATTTCAGTGCAAGTGATGTTAAGATTCCGAGCCTTTGAAATGAGGTCAGACTTACCTGGGCTTTAAACTGGTTGCAGGGAAAGGCCAAAATGCGAAGCCCCGTGACGTCAGCATGGCGGGAGAAAAGCGCCTGCAGCTGAGTGTAGTCACGGTCCGTCTTGCCTCACCTGGACGCCACATTCACCACCAGACACACGTGACCTCTGCACATGCACAAAGCACATCGCGTCTAGCTGGCCACGACTTCGGAATGAGCAAAGCATGGCCATGACCTTGAGTGAATACGCTAGGGTCTAGCTGAATCGCACCAGACTCCACTAAACAAGAGATCCCATGTGCTGGGAGAATTTTTTAAAAACGAAACATGCACATTCTCACGTTATGTCAGATTTTTGTGGGAGCAAACACGACTGGGTAACTTTTTCGTCACGACCCGTTGCCTACAGGGAAATTGTGTAACAACATATCAGTTTTGACTCGTCTTCATCCGTTTTATAAAAGCGTACGATGTGTAGGCAGCTTCTTATAGCAAAACCTGACGGTAAAAGCGTTCGTTTCAACAGCTGACATCAAGGTGGTTCGATTCCTTTAGTTTCTTTTGCCCATTTTGTTTAAAAATTTTCTTCGGGGTGAGGTCAGGGGAGGGAATAAGGGCGGAGGCATAGTTCAGGTACCGAGATTGTTTGTAATTAAACACGTGCTACCGCTGAAGTCGTGACGTCACAGTACACGAAACCTCGTCGATTTAGGCTAGCCATCCCCTTGCTGGGTTGCATGTCGCGAGGCCAAGCTGTTTGTGGATGCTGCTGTCATCGTGGGCGATTAAAGGCGATTAGTTACCTAATATCTCGCGAGAAATGGCGCGGGATCTATATAATTACCTCAGACCTTAGAGCCGCTTTGTGAGCCCTTGTCAAAATGCTATGAAGTCTCAGATACGGACAAAAAAGATGTTCACATGAACTGAGTAAAATTACACGAGAAAAGCTACAGGTTCGATTAGATCCAGGCAGCACAAGTACTCCTCCAGCCCGAATGAAGCATAATTCGCATAATGAACAACGCGCGTCTAGTTTCTGTATTGTCCACTGTTCACATTACCATGTAGCACCCGAGGCAGAAATCGACTTCCTCTTGATGGTATAATTAGACAGGAAGAAATGTATTGCGTTTGCAGCAGTGAAACATGAAGAAATGTATTGCGTTTGCAGTAGTGAAACGTGAAGAAATGTATTGCGTTTGCAGTAGTGAAACATGAAGAAATGTATTGCGTTTTCAGGAGTGAAACACGAAGAAATAATGTGAAGAGAACAGAAACGGGTGACTGCCGCTTGGGGTAAATAAAGTAGTAACAAAGAGAACTCAGCCAAGCGAAACAGAAAGTCAACGTTTAGGATAACGTTCCGTCGAGCGTGGATGACCAGAGTCTCTGTCAGCTGTGACCATTTTGTTTGTTGTGTCGTCCTGAAGAAGGGGCCACACCCCGAAATGTTGACTTCCGAAGTCTCGCTTGGTCAAGTCCTCTTTGTAGTTACCTGAAGATTAATAATATAAGGAATCAACCAGTGAAACAGAAACATAGAAACACAAATTTTTCCCGCCGAACGTTAGCAGTGTTTAGTTAATATCGGTACTCTAGTCACCTAGACACTATGTTCTGATTTTTCACTAGTGTATGAAGATAAATGTCTGTTTTGTTAGCAATCACCATCTTTTCTTTCGGTAGTTGAGGGGTTTGAAATTTTAACAGACGGATGAAGGATAGCCATTTTTTGGCTTAACTTGATAGGGATTTGCTGGTGTTGTCTCATGCCCCGCAGTTCAATTGTGTCGTGGGGTTTGTGCGGCGAGCGAGAAAACAGAATCAGTATCAGCACACTTCAGCTGTCCACATCATTCAGCAAGCAGCGGGGGAAACATTTCTGGGAGGGGGGGGGGGACAAAACCCTTTATCTCGGTGTAACAGTTATGGAATACTGCAACTTGCTGTTTACATACTGCACGTGGATGAGAGAACTGTTCGTTTAGTAGTCCGAGATTGCACTTTTTTTGCTCGCGTTGAAGCTCGAGGTAAAGACGTACACTAACCTGTATTTACTGAGCGGTACTTCATTTCCATCGATGTCGAGGGCAGAAAAGTCGTACATAGACATCTCCGCACTGCAGCCACCTTCTGTTGACTGAGCCATGTCCTGTTCTGCGCGTTTAGAGCGACAAACTTTCCTTAAATAGGCTACTGGCCCGACTGCTGTAGCCTCAGGTCGATTCCCAGGGTCGTGACCTCTAGAATGTGAACCGTCCTGTCCCCGACCGTCACAGATCTTCACCGACACACCGACTGGACCAATACTAGTTGAAAGTATTTGTGTGGGGTGTGTGTGTGTGTGGACCGCATGCATTTTCCCTCCCAGATTTTGCAGAGAGAGAAATTAAGAGAGTGTGTCGTACAACACTGCTAGCAAGACGTGATCACAGCTACACGATTCCATCTAATGTAACTTGTAACAGTCACATCATAACACGCTGTATCCCTGGTGGATGAACAGTTACACAAGCGGCTTAAATTGACAGGATAATATTTCGCCCTTTGAAACCAACATTGATGAAACTTGATTTTGCAGACTATCGCTTTGTTGCCGAGTTTATTTGGAAAGGGCTTCCAAATTGTGGCGATTTTAAACTAAGGGTGGGTGGGTGGGGGACTTTGTAGCTGTGGTGTTTTTTCGTCTGGGGCTAGCAAGGTCATGGTCCCCCGGTTGAGGTGGCCTTCCTTGTGGCGCTCTGCCGCTGGTGGCAGTTACCTACCTCCACACCACCCCGCCTCTCCCCAATAGCCCGTCCACCCACGTAAACACGCACAAAAATCTTTACTCAGACAGGTTAACAAGTACATGTACACCATATCCTTGCCCTAGAGGTGGTTTCTTTCCCTCTTGCACAGGCTGTCTGTAGGACAGCATGAACAAGGATTACAAGAAGTGAGAAAATAAATTTTTTGTTATTTCTGGTTTTACTGGCCCAAATCCATGCAAACTACTACCTGCCTGTTGATTGGTTCTTTTTTAAAACTAGGGAAGACCACCAAGGAGTGTAACATTACAGCAAGCTGACAACCTTGTAAACAGGTCCCAGGCGCAGAGAGAATGCAATTGCCTAGGTCTGAAATCACTAACGGCCACGATTCTCACTGTCTTGGTGACAAGCACGTGACCATTCTGCCAGATCTACATACCTGGTACACTCTGCCTACCCTTCAGCATAAAAACACAAGTGGTGACTTCAATAACTTTCAACGATTGGCCGTTTCTTGACAGACCCATGAAAACTAATTTATAAACATGTATCAGTGGGAAAACATATTTGTGATGGGTGGCAGGTAAAGGAATATGAAAATGTATTTCCCCTTTCAAGCAATAAATCTTGAATGCATTGAGTGTTTATGTCACAGCTCCTGCTGGGACTAGGTGGTGTAAACGTCTGTTCTGAATATTTTGCACATCAGAATTATCTTATTTCTGCCTGAGAGATTCAAGCTTTTCAGGAGTCCAATGATTTTATGTACTTAAAATTGTGAAGGAATGCAACTATGATAGGATGAGCATTGGAGATAAAAGTAAACTTTGAAACAAGGACATTCAGATGATGTATCCACACTGACTCACGCGGCCCAACAACTTCCTGGTTTCTTTGGTGCTCGAGTTGGTTGACCCCCTGTTTGAACTCCCCTAGCTTGCCGGAACTGAGAACCCACTGTGAAGCTAGCTGTCACCTTCCCACAGCTTCTGCAGCCACAGCAAGTGTGAACTAGAAAGGCACTTTGGGAGGGAAAGCAGGGACAGGGCTGGCGGTGGATGGAAGGGGGATATTTACACATACACACCAGCAGTCCCTGTAACCACACTACATCAATACAAATCCTCTTTTATAGAACAAATTTGTTTAATTTTTTTCTGCCATGGTCTTCAGTTTAAAAAAACACCTCCCCTTCCCCCACCCCACCAAATGCCTGACATAAAAATGTCTAAAATAAAGACTTCATTCATCGCTCACAATCCACACACAACATACATTCACATCCTGAATGGGTGGCATTTGCATTACAGGATGTGGTAGCCGTCTCTTATTTAACAGAATGATAACAGAAAAATGCAAAATCTCTTAAAATTCATTTGTGACAAGGTTTGCCTTGAGCAGACTTGTCAAATGACAAGAGGGTTTATGAGAATCAGAACTAAGGAAACAAACTGGAGCAGGAGGTGATAGTGGAGGTGATAAAAGAATAAAGGACAGCTAGTGAAAGAATAAAGGACAGCCAGTGAAAGAATAAAGAAGCTAGCGCTTCTGATTAAGAGAAAGAAATTTATTTTGCAGGATTTGTCATGACACATGCCATCACTCAGAGTGCCTGAGACTCAGAAGCGTTCCCACATACAGGTACTATTAATTTCCATTAAAATTGCATCATTAGGTCATAAACTTTGAACATCACACACAAGCAGAGCCAAGTCAGGGCATGTAACTGTCTCACATTCATTCACAAATATACCTGCCCCACAGCACAAGAATATGCTAACAGTACACCATAGACCAAAGAACTAATAAAACATGCCCTTCACAAGGCAATGGCTGCCCATGGGTTTTCAGACAGGCAACAGACTGACACACAGCACAGCATCAAACCTAATATCCAAACATTAATCATAGAAAACATGCATACCCACAAAAACGTATCTTTGAAGAACAATGACAGAGTGCAAAGATACGGTGCACCCTTCCAAACTTCTTAAAAAACAAAGAGGGCACAGATGGCAAAAATGCACACCAAACAAATTTAGCCTCTCATATAAACTCTTCATTAACATACCTGTAAAACTGAAGATCTTACCTGCAAAATTTCCTTCCAGTACAACTGCACCTGCTCATATAAATGAAAGTGTACTTAAAATGTTTCCCTTTTCCCAGGGAGCAGTCAGAATGCAGAAATTACCATCCCTACAAAGCAGAACCTCTGAAAATCAAAGGCACCATCACTTCAGTAAGCTAAAACACTGTTAACAGCATTAATATGTCTGTAAGGAGTCTTGAAATCATCAACTTTTTCCAACAGTTGTCGAGAATGCTGGAAGACAGCTGGCAAATTGTTCTCACTGCTGCCTGGGAAGTCAATGGGCTTCACTGCTGCACGTAACCAAGTCTTGAAAACAGCTGTCAACAAACTCACAAGTCACAGTTTGGTTGTCCCACGGGCAACACTGTCTCCATCTAGCTCAGAAATCTGTTTGACTGACCATGCTGATCAACTTGTTGCAGTGCTTTTCCAGCACGTCTGCCTGACTCACAAAAAACATCACGTACCAACACGTGTATCTTTACTGCCTTGTCAGGTTTCTAGGTCCTCAGACTGCGATCACTCTCAGACTGCGATCACTCTCAGACTGCGATCACTCTCAGACTGTGATCACTTGCAAACACAAAAGAATCCTTAAGGAGACATTTTCTAAGGAACACTAGTCTCTGTGCTTACTGCAGCTGCTGTAACAAGTGTCTTTGCAATAAGGATAACCAGTTAGAAAGGCTGGCTGAAAACTGACTCAGCCCTCCTGGTTTCTTTTAGAGTCAATGCACTTCTTTTGAAAACATGCATAACTCGCTGGAATATAAACGCATCGAACACTGAACGTGCTGTGTTGGAGCGGTCAAAGGGCTCTGGGGACAAAAAAAAAACCAAAAAAAAAAACCAATCAACCTCAGAGTGTCATCTGGCGAAGCTGTACATAAATTACAATACATACAATTTGTGGTTCACAGTTGCTACCTTGAGATCATCACAAATATAGAAGAAAATACGTCTTAGCCTTTTTTCTCTCATGGGACCTTGGTGTTCTTTTTATTCTAGTGTACACTTGCATCAAAAATGTAAAGTGAAATGTCTCATGAATTATCAAAGAACTAAACCCTTGTCTTCATTCACAAGGAATCCTGACAGCAGGGAGCCCCCCACCCCCCTCCTTAAAGAAAAAGGTTGTGGAACAAATGGATCAAGTCTTTATTTAAATCTTCACCTTCAATGCAAAGGCACTTCCACTGGTTAGGCTCACTGCTGCTGCGTCTGACACTGTTTAGGGACAAGACACGGCCTTCCCTCACGCTGATCACTTCTCGATCTGGACTGCATACAGAAAACAATCATTCATCAGTGCTTATTCCCTCGTATATTATACTGTGACTTTGAGAAAGATCATCCACAACAGTTTTAATCATTCAGAATTCCTGGTGAAGTTCTTGTGTTTTTTAGACATTACACATCTTTACATAAACTCTTTCCTGGCTGACATTCATGCACACATGTGCACCCACATATTAAAACACACTGAAAAAGGTATATGCAATTACTTGAACTGAAAGGAATAATATTCCAGAAAACCACAGAAAAGTTTGCCGAGGCTGTCTCTGTTGGAAGTCTGAAAGTCACGCAATGGTTCATCTAATCTCAGTTTTCGAAGACCGACACGTAGGTCAAATCGACTCTGCACAGAAATATTTCATCTATTCATCATTTTTCATGTCACAAAAATAACAACTATCCCACCTTCCCCTCAAAAAAATTTAGTCTGCATCCCTGGTAAGACCCCCCCCCTCCTCCATGCATGTGCACACCATATACACATCACCTGATGCGGCCAGCCAACAGGTATAAGCCTATGTTGTTCTAGCACCCAGGGACCAGCTGGGATGTGGGTGGGCATCTGATGGGTCATGGAATTACTAAAGACACAAATTTAGCTAAGAAATTTAGATGTTATTTGCTTGTTGGCAAAAGCTGATAGATTTACTGTACCATGACCCAGAGTGCACAAAATGGAGGGGGGTGTCCGGACCAAACAGGAAAACACCTACCAGGGCTAGGAGGTGAGGATGTGAGCTACCCCGAAGCGACCATCCTCCCGGTGGTCAGACACCCCCCGCAGATGAAAAGTAGTAGGCTGCCTGTAGCACATTCTGCAGAGCCACTGACTGGGAGGCAGCAAGCGAGGTGGCCCAGGCTCTCACTTCATGTGCTCGGCCAAAGTGCAAGGGAAGAAGAGCCTGTGGTTCCCCCCAGCCCATTTCCACCATGACATAAGCATGCCAGATAACAGTTTGAATCAAGCATGCAATACGGCATTGGAAATCTCTCAATTTCTGCCAGCCTGCAGTGAGAGAAACAGTCATCCCAATGTGCCACAACGAAGTGGGTGAGTACGACACCTGTACTCGTGCAGGAAGTCCGAGAAAGCAATAACTGAGGTGAGAGGCTTGATCAAGATATAAGGAGACAGATACCTGAACACTGGATTTTGGTTAGGAATTCGGCTGGAATGACAGCAACAGGAAGCCATCTCACAGCAATCAGCATCCAGCCCCAACAGAGCATAGTCTTTACTGGCCCAGTGGCCAGAAGTCAACATCATCAGAACAGCCACCACTAAAAGCTCGAGAAGAGGTGCCACCGTCACTGGCCCCCAGTCTGCTGCCATCACAGTAGCAGACACAGGCTGTTAATCATCACGCCAGCTGCAGCAAGAACCAGATGAAACAGAGGCCTCTCGCACATGGCTCTTGCTATCAAAATTCTTTGCCCGTCAGTGCAACACATGCTCAGTGTTGGATGGCATAATGCGTAAGTACAACTAAACATAACAAGGCAACCTGTAACAAAACACAAAACCCCACACACTGCTGAGTATAGGCGCACAACTCATGGTGACAATACAATGAGACACTGACACACTCCCATGTAACAAGTGAGAAGATTTGAAAGAACACTCATGTTGCACGCAAACTGTCTCAAAAAGTGGGCTTAACAGTACAAAAATGAGAAACAGGGTGCTTCTCTGAATAGCAAGCAGGCAGGCACAGCATGACTACAGGCAGGACAGACAAAGTCTTATAGTGCACCCAAAAAAGCATCAACCTGGCACCACGTTCGCACTACACAGGTTCATACTGGTTGGCTGGCCACATCAGGTGATGTGCGTACAGTGTGTGGATGCATGTAGGGGGGCCTTACAAGGGATGTGGACTGAACTTTTTGTTAGGAAGGTGGGGTAGGGGTTTTACTAAACTAGAACTTAGCCCTCTGGATCATAGTACAATACTGTGACAAGAAATGTACATTTATGTTGTACTGACCTCAATTTGGTTTCAGACTTTTCAAACATGCACACACACATTCACATGTGCAAGACTTCCCACCCCAACCCATCTGCCTTCTTCCATCCCCCCCCCCCCAAAAAAAGTTTATACAGATTTTCTACAAATTAAAATCTCATAAACTGATGACAGTTTCATTGCAAACAAGACAGGTATAAACAAAAAAATCTCCACTTAAAAGGAAGCATCCAATTACCTTTGGTTCACAGAATTCTCTAGAAGCTATTTTACTTTGTTTTTTTTGTTGTTTTTTTTTTACCTTTATTGAATGCGATGAGGAGGAGGGAGAAAGGTTAAGGGAAGTAACAGACTCTATACTGCTTAGAGTTTCCAGTCGGATTTTTGCTGCCAACAACTTACCGGATACAACTTCTGAAGTGATGGCAACACTGGTGGATTACAGCCAGCTGTTGAAAACAAATTTAAAAGATCAAGAACAAGTGACTGCTACTTGGGATGTAAGCTTGTGGAAAAAACAAGGTCACCAAACAGTATTATAAACAAACACAAAGCTGACATTTCTGGACATTATCCCCTTCATCAGGACTGACAAAACCCAACAAAGTTTCAAGAAGAAAAAAGTGCTCCTGTTTACTTTTAATGTGATTTCTGTTCTTGTTTATATTTGATTTTGTCTGTCCATCCTGATGGAGGAGTAATGCCCCAAAGCATCGACTTCATCTGTGTTTGCAATGCTTCTGAATGTGTTCCCAATTATGTATACTAGTAACTTTACACCCGTTTTTCCATTTCTCTGATTTTTGAGACCCAACCCTTGTATCCTCTACTGACCTTGGAGATAGTGGATCAGCATCAGAGCCAGGGAGTAGCTGGAGATCGTCCGCTTGTGGGCGTCGTTGATGTCATGGAAACGCGCCCAGTGCTTGATGTACAGCATAAGAGGACCCACCCTGGGATCAGCTGCACATAGACAAGGAACACAAACTGCCCTGTTGGTTGGAAAGCAACTTTAATCCCTTATTAGAAAATCAGAAAGTGCTGCCAAAGCGGACAGCCAAAAGATGGTTTTAAGTAAATCTGGTCTGCTGATGTAATCTAGAGGTCAAGCAGAATAACACTGTTAGATTTTCACAAAACTGGTGGTTTTCATTTGTACCATTTGTCAATAGTGAAAATGAGCCATGGATAAGCTTTTCATAAAGCTAATTTTTTTCATAAGGTAGGACACATAATTCAGCTGAGACTGATTATCTTACCCATGCAGTAATATTTCAGGAGATGTGTGTTGCGAATTCCTACACCATTGTTGATGTTCAGATCACACTCTATGTTCCTGCAAAATGACATGTTCATCCGCAATTCTTCATCTTCTAAATACAAGAAATTTTGACATTCAGCACCAAGCATATATTATAATTGACACCATTTTATTTCCAGTGCATCACAAAACTAACTGCATGGTTTTGCTCCAGATTCCACAAAATCTCCCCCCCCCCCACAACACACACCTTCCCCCCCAAAAAGAGAAAGGCTTACATACACAAAACTTGTAAAACAGTAATCATTTGCTAGTTAAGTGTCAGTTCAATCTATCAAGCAGAAACAACAGACAGGATGCAAAAAAAGAAGATATTTAATACTAAAAAACAAATTTCTTGTTCTAAAATTCAAATTTCTTTTTCTAAATTTGTGTTTCTTTATCCATACTCTACCATGACCCAGAGTGCTATACTCTCAATTAGCGATCCCTAAACACACCTCCAAACAAAAATAACCCACCAGGGTAAACCTGGTAAGACCCCTCTGTGCATGTGCACACCACATGCCACCTGTGCGCACAGCTCACTGGCTAGGTCAAGCTGACTTTCTCAAGCTAGAAAACCCATCAGCAGGGAGGAGGGTGGGTTTGTGATGGCTCATGGTAAGTATTGTTAAAGAAACACAAATTTAGAAAAAGAAATTTTCGTTTTCTTGTCACAATACTGTGCCATGACCCAAAGTGCCGAATATCACAAAATGGAGGTGGGAGATACCACCACAAAAAACTTACCAGGGTTAGGAGGATGGAACCGACCAGAGGTGCTGGGTGATGACAGCAGTCACCACCCCAAAGGCCGTCCTCCTGGTGGCAGAAAAGATCCAGAGGGAAAGAAGGATCTTCTGAGCGGCAGTAGGCGACCCGCAGAACTTTTAGGTGCATGTGGACCTAAGAAGCGAACGAGTAGGTCCACGCCTGGCCCTCCTAAGCAAGCAGTTGCTCAAGCCGGGAGAGCTCTGACACCCCCTCCCCCTTTTGTAGACGGCGTGGAGGATGCAAGCCGCACAAAAGGTAAGACATAGGGAGAGATACGTTGATCGAATCTCTTGCAGTCTGCCCGACTGCAGGAAAAGGCGTCTCAGAGAGGCAAAACGTGAGAGACACATAGGATGGCTATACGCACCCAAGCTTGGTCCAGACTGCTGAAAAGTCCGGAGTGGAAGCAGGCAGGAGCGTGGACCAGGGCAAGAGTGTGACTGTCAGGGACCAGTCACAGGGGCTCTGAACATGACCATAATGCTGGGCAGAAAAAGAGACCAAGAGCCAATGCACGCATGGTGGACGCCCGTCTTCCTCCCAGCAGCGTGAGTTGCACAGGCGCCCCTCCTGGCTTTAAAAAACCATTGCAAGTCAGGGCAGCGAAAGAAGCTGCATGCCGAACTCAAAGGGGCGAACGCCACCCTAACCGGAAAAATAATGTGTCAGAGGAGCATAGCTTATGACCACGGGCAGAACGGAGAGGGGTTGCCGGTGACTCACACCTGGAAGTTGTGAAACTTCCTGTGGGACACCAGAAGGTGGAGGCACGGTCATCTGGAACCTGCCAGAACTGGAAGGAAGAGTGGGCACCACACTTCCTGAGTCACAAAGCGGCCGAGGGTGGCAAGGACTGCCTCCCTGCACACCCACGCACAGCTGAGACTGAGACGTCTGCCAAGAACAATAGGGAGTTGGAGATCTACTGTCCCTGTGTCTGTGGGAAGCACAAATGGGTGTACACAACGCCCAACGCTGAAGGGTAAGTTCGCCTCCAATGCTGACCAAGTGCGAGATGCGACATGGTGCAGAAAATGGCCACCCCAACTCACGATAGAGGGAGCATGAAGGGAAGCCTGAAGACAGCCAGGCCCAGATGTCTGTGGCTGAAACAGGGGGCGAAGCATGTGGTGCTGGAACCAATGCAGGGCCACTGGATGGGTCGCAGGACCGGCACCCAGAGAAGTCAGTGAAATAAGCGACACCATCGTTCCCATCAACGACAGCAGCTGCTGTGCAGCAAAGTAGATAACTCCCCAACGGGGTACCAACTAACTGCTGGAGGCGGTCGATGCGTCGGACCGCAAAAGGACTGTCAAGACAACTGTGTCGAATTTCATGCCGAGAACAAGAAATGGACTACAGCATGAAGAGTGACTTGCTGAGATTCAGGGAGAAATCCAGCAGACATGCCTATCTGCGTGTGCAAGCGTCACAGGCTAGCTTCTGCTGAGAGAAGTGCCAAGTCTACCCGGTATGCACAAAAGCGGGGCTCAGATCCGAGCTCCCCTCCTGCGGGTGGAGCTCCTTTTTGCAGTTGGCTTCGGCTGCCCACCTCTGGCATCCGTCTCCCGATAGCCATGACCCGGAAGTTCGGAAGTTGCCTCTGGCGGCCACTTGCAGTTCTGCCACAGTGTGTGGTGGCGAAGCACCAACACTGGCAGAAGTGACCATGGGAATTGACAAATGGCGACAACCGCCAGACCAATGCTTGTCAGAACGATCCTGGCAGTACTCCTGTCCGAACCGGAAGCAGGGAGAGACTCACGCGGCATGGCTAAGCGAAAAAGGCAAAACACCTAGCACGAGAGCAGGGGAGTAACGTACGCACTGAGTCACGGAACAACAAACGATGCGAAGCGTGAGCATGGGGGAAAACACCCAGGTAACAACCCAATGACCTGTAAACCCCCCCTCCCCCCGACATAGTAGCCGGCTAAGACGAAAGTGCACCACGCTAAGTCAAAACTGTCTAACGAAACAGTGTACGGAAAGACAGAGCAACAAGGAGAGAACACAGTCTCCCTTTCCTTGAACTGCTGATGTAGCGTAGTGATGAAGAAGCGAGGGACCACCAAGGCTAAGCTATGATGAGTGTAGGCAGCAAGCGTAAACATGACCGGCTGGCACAGCAGCGCTTGAGAAAGTCAGGGTGACCTGGTCAGTGCACCGTGCACACGGTGGTGCGTGTTGTGCACATGTGCGGAGGGGCCTTACCAGGGCTGCACTGGTGGGAATATGTTGTGGAAGGTGCGGGTGGGGATCACTAATTGAGAATATAGCACTTTGGGTCATGGTACAGTGTTGTGACAAGAAAATATGACTTACTTTTTGACATCAGTGAATTTCAGGATGGGCACTTTCGCTTTGATAACTTGTGAGTGCTTGACAAATGCTGTAAAAGATTTACGTATTATTTCTATTTTCAAAGGTTAATGATGAGTAGGAAACGAGTAAGAAAGACTGCAACGTGACATAGCAAACCGAAAACACAAGGAACTGACCCTACCAAGGTCATATTTGGGTTTTGGTGGGAGTTGGGAAGGGTGATGCCTAAAAAGAGATTGTAGGATATTATTATTGTGGGAGAAATGTTTCCAAAATGAAAATTCTGAACTTTTGGCACATTCATACGATCCTTAAGTTTGTGCTGGTTGTTAGCACTTATTAATATTAACAATAAAGCAAAACTTTTCAGAAATAGAAAATTTCAAATGGGGATAATTGTGAAATTAGGTAATCCGAATGTCAAACAAGAACAAATGAGGACAGAGCGCTATAAAATCGTCAAACGACAACCCCAACAATGTACTGGCAGCGCTAGACACAACCGTATGCTGACGTATGCAATCAAGGGGTACGATGGGTACGATAGGCTCCCTTGATTGCATACGTCAGCATACGGTTGTGTCTAGCGCTGCCAGTACATTGTTGGGGTTGTCGTTAATCCGAATGTATTTGGCAGAGTTTCACCCTTGTGTTACAAACATTACTAATACTTCAATAAAACACAGAATCTTGAGTTCAATAAGGCTTCAGAGCCATTGGAAAAGCCATAATTTTAGAAAATAATTCACAAAAGATTAAACATGAAGCAATTCATAAACATCATTTGAAATGATGCTGTTATAGTCTACAGCCTTACAGAGCCAAACGCCCGAGCCTTCCCATACAAAACGCTTGTGCCAGTCCATTTAACTGCACCCTCATGCAAATCCCCTGCCAAAGCTCCTTGCCAAGACGGCAAAACCATGTGACATTGAAGGGGAAAAACAGGCATTAAACAGTCTTTGCTACTAGGCCAGCACATCCCAGGAGCAGTTGATAGCTAAGTTGTTTGCATTTTACAAGGTGAACATACATCAAAAATACTCACAGCAACATCTGAGTGCATTGTGAATGCTGCTAAGGATGTGCACTGCTTCGTACCTTTGGTCAATTGTCTGCAACAAATGAAAGTTGAGTCCCTTGTCTGTAACATCCTGTGACATTCTGCAGATATTATTATGCACTCTTCTGGATACATCTAGGTCCTAGTTACATGGCTTTATGGTGCAGACAGTTCCCAAGCTAAAATACCCAACATCTGATGCATATGATGTTTTGGGTTTATGGTGTGCTCAACACTAACAAAATAAAAATAGTCACATTTTGAAATGAATGGACATTTTTACAAAGTCTTCTGAGTTAACATCATGCAGATGGCAGATGAATGTTAATCATAATACTAACATGGAACACAGTGGTACAGTATTCAGCTATTTATTCCAACTGCACATTTCATTATCATTATTCATAGCTTGTGCATCTGTCAAGTGGACTTAACCTCCGTTAAATTAGCAATGATCAATTTTGTATGTGATGATAGGCATTATTCATGATGAGAAAACAAAGCGAACTATGTGGTGACTTTTCAAATAAACTTCCTTTTGCAATTTTTGTCATTAGTAACATAAATACATTAGTCCTCTAATCCTTTAACAACAAAATGACAGAGTTTCATTTTTGGAATTTATATTCAGTTGCTGTTCAATGACTAGGCCAGAATGCTGTGTGCTACACATTTAAATTGTGTCTTGCAATGTGGGTACTAACCAAACCTGTGGTGTTCTACCTCAATTCTCTATGCACCAGTAACTGTGGGTGTTCATGGAATAAAGAACAAATGAGGACAGAGCGCTATAAATCATCAAACGATAACCCCAACAAGGTACTGGCAGTGCTAGACACACCCGTATGCTGACGTATGCAACCAAGGGAGCCTACCATACCCAAACACATAGCAAAGAGAGAGTCGAAAGTAAGGAACGTGGCAGATCTTCAATGTTCAATGGAAGGTCTGCCATGTTCCTTACTTTCGACTCTCTCTTTGCTACGTGTTTGTTCATGGAATGTAAACTGTATGATAGATCAAACAAGGACGCTGTACTGGGTACAAATTATAATGATGTGAAGAGGAAGGGTGGGTTCACATGCATCATATCCAATTAATAATCTACTAATTAACTGGCTGTTTAAAAAAAACAAGATATTTTAAACAATAAAATTAAGAAAAATGGACAAGTATATGATCACATGACATCTGCTTTTGTAAGTCAGAAATTCTTAACCTAAAGGGACGCAAATCATTTTCAGAAATCTGCTAAACAGTCTTGTGAAAACCACAGAAAATTGCGTAGTTACCTGTTCTTGGGTTAGCAGAAGACACAGATCCATATCACTGGTGTGTGTACCAAAGCCACTGAGAGAGGAACCAACAATAAACAGTCGGCATCCTGCAAGACCAAAGTCAACATCAGCCCCATGACCATACTTTGAACCTTGAAATCACTTGAAATCAATGCCCTACTAATACCCCATGTTCCTCTAGCAACACAACTTCTACTCTCTGGATAGCAACAAGAATCCCATTAGGCAATTAAGAAAAGCCCCCACTCCACCCCAAAAAAGCCCACCAGCACAATTGAAGATGTGGGAGAAGGAAAGAGTTACCACCAAATTCCAAAAATGTAAAAGTAATACACTTTTGTTAGAGGTGGCTCAATAGCAGAGACAGAGAAAAAAAAAAAAAAGAAAAGAAAAAAGGGAGAAGTGGGTGAATCCTGTTCACAACTTACCAGGAAAAACATCTTTAACTATGGCGTACAAACAGTTGCTTAACATAATTTTGTGTTCCAGGTCCTCCTGTGACTGGTGATATGTATTGTAATATTGGACAATATGCTCTGTGATCTGCAACATAATAATAATGCAGGTTGTACAGCCTCTATAATCTTCAACATAATATTTAATGCAATTTGTACAGCCTCTGTGATCTGCAGCACTATATTTAATTTCTACAGCTTCTGTAATCTTCAACTGCATTATTGAACCCACAGAGTGTAATCGGCAAAATGTGAAAAAAGTTTTAGTGAACTACATCCTCTGTAATATGCAACATTTTATTGACATACTAGTCCATGTCCTTTGATTTACAACAGGTTACGTTTATTGCAATATTCTACAAAGGACCACACCCTATGGGAT
>SMGT01014998.1:93982-125529 GCA_004794575.1 Lanistes nyassanus | reverse complement strand
GAGAACCAACAAATGTCAGCCTCACTTACAAACGTATGCCTCCTTTCTGACTTTACATCATTTCCTTGGATGCAAACCTTACCTAAACCTAGTAACACCTTGCCAACTCAGACTATTTGACTGTAATGGTGTACTTGTAGGCAACAGCTACTGCTGTCATACTGAAAGAACCAAATCTGTCATTTTTGAAACATTCTTTACACAAAACTATGATCCAGAAATGGAAGGCATTACTGAATTTTAAGAGCAGATTATATCTGCAGTTATTTCCCTTTGGGTAAATGAACACAACTGCATGCTCTCAACCCCAACAAGCATTCATGCATGCACAAAAGAGGAAGGGGAGGTTTCTAATAAGTGCAAATGACTGTTTTGTAAGTGCCCATCAATATTTCTGCTAAAATTGTAAGTGCACTTTGGCAAAGATAAAAAAAACCCCCTACAAATGTCTCTTTGGTTGTTTGGAGATCACTAAATGCCAAAATGGGTGGATGTAATTAAAGAAAAAGATTGTATGAGAAATACCTTTGTTTTGTTTTTTTTACTGGACAATAAAGACTATCGGTTGCCTTATGCTACTGAATTTTGCAATGGACTTCTAATACTTCAGTCTGGTTTGTTGACATTTAAAAAAAACCTTTCAGCTTAAATTGGGTTTGAATGAAAATTTGTGGCTAATGTTATTGTTTTTTTTATATTTCATAATATATACAATCTGGACTGCAAGAGTAAGTGAATTATTTAAATAATGCTGGCTTTTAAAATATCGAATGTTTCTTCCTTTTCTGGCAATCCCCCATTCCCCCCACCAAAAACAAAAAACAAAAAGACCAGAAACCATTACTCACTTTCCATTTTTGTAAAGTACATGGCCATCACCCCATGTGTCTGTCATTTTCTGTCTGACTTGTTGCACTGTAACGGACTCTTTCCAGTTCTGCGTTCTTGTGCTAGAGGATCTATGCATTAAGTAATGGTTCGCAGGAAAGCCGTGATAAATAGGGTTGTTAGAACTGAAGTTGTAGCCTTCATAAGCTCTCGTTTGTGTCTGACTCACGGGTGGATAGCAATTCACTTGCAGAGGCCTGGGAAGCAGTGGCATCAGTCTATGTGGTGCTCCGATCACAGTCTGCTTTCTAATGGAGGGTATCATTAAAGGAGGGGCAGGACTGGCTATTCTGCTTTCAGAAAAATCAATGCTGCATTGTGCTGATTGACGGAGTTGACTGTCAAATGCAAAATGAACATTACTGATTGGTATCATGGTAAAACTGGGAGCCCGAGTCAGAGTGAAGTCCTTATGCTGAAGTGTCAAGTGAGAGCTGGAATTCAGCAGCCTTGACAAAACAGTCACAAGGTATCTTGATAAATATGTTTCTATAAAAACAGTTTTAGTAAAAAGTCTGTTACAGTACAACTGCATGTGATGAGCAGCATGTAGAACGGACTGTCTGCAAGGCCAAGATAAGAGTGCCTCCAACAAGCCACTCAGAATTCCAGCAAGCATGTAAGATTGCATTCACCATGATGAAAATCTGTAAATTGTGCTGAAATTGAAAAAGAAAAGCAAGCTAGTGGAATACAAAAACATATTTCACAGACATCTACAAAGAAGTAGACACAATAAACTAACACAATATTTTTAATAGTTATTGGGGGTTTTTTTCGAAAAGAAATTGACAAAAAATTTTGCAATTTCATTTCAATGTGTCGGTTAAGACACTTCACAAATAACTGCACTCATTTTACTCAGACTCAATCGCGCTTCACGATAAAAAGTAAAAATCATTTTGTATAAACAACATAAAAAGTACCAATAATCATACAATAATCATTGATTATAATGCTAGGCGCCTGTGAGTTCTCCCAAGAGTAGACCGCTCAGGTTACAGATCTAATCTTCTCAAGCTATTGTCTACTAAATATTTCTATATTCCTATAACTAATCAACGTAGACAATGCATACGTGTTTGAGGAACTATGGATTGTTGTTTGATTCTTCTTAAGACACTTCTCAATATTACCACACTACGTGAGCGACTACGGACAAGCATTAGCCGAGATTATGTGACCACCGACAAGCCACGAGTATCATGAGGTCAGTACTATCACATCTGTGCATTGGTGTCTTCTCCTAAAAAAAACCGGCAAACTTTTAATCTTGACACATATTGTGTTTTTAATTTTAAAAGCCTTAAAAATTATCGTATGTCTTTACAAAATTCTGCAAGAAATTTAATGAAATCTGTATGCGCGCATACTCACGGGAACTAACAAACGAAAGTAGAGTTACCATTCTTACTAACTATGAGCAAAACGTCATAGTTTTTGCCTTTAAGTATAAAACGTCATCAGTTATTGCCGTTCACTGACGTAAGCTGGGGGAGAACGGAATGGCGTGTTGAAGTTGATCTACCAGTGTTATACGTCTAAAAACGAAGTAAACGAAAGCATTTTTCGTCATGCAAATTTGGTGAATATACAAAAGCACTTTAAGTCAGTATAAAGTCCTCAGTCTTAGGGCTGCTACTTCGAGTGCCACCATGAGCGTCGATGCGTACGGTCCGAGCTCTCAAACGCTCACGTTTTTAGAAACAGAAGACGGGACCGACCTTCTGGGTGCGGACACTCAGGGATCTGAATTTGAATTTACAGACTTCACTCTTCCATCCCAGACGCAGTCTCAAACCCAAGCTTCTCAGATCGAATCTCAGGCGCAAAGTCAGGTACTGTACTGAGGGTTGATTTTGTTTTGTTGTTAGTGTAATGGCGGTTTCCATGCGGGTCAAGCAGTAAGATAGCAACGTCCGGCTTCAGCAAGCCAATGCACACCTTCCCATGTGCAGTCGTTCATCATGTGTGACACTGAACTAATTTGTTTTAACAGTTTTTAATCTGTATGTTAGGAAGGAAATCGTTTCTGTAAACTAACCCAGAGTTACGTTATTCTTATAAATTGTTATAGTCAAATTGTATGGACAACACGGTGTCCATGTATGTAGTGATCAACTCAGTCACACCGACACTGTTGAATTTTAAATGTAATTTCTAATTTTTAAAAGTCACTTAACGTCTTAAGGCTTAATATTCTCTATGATACTTGGGACCATGAACTTGAAAGACAGTGGTTTGCCACAAATCTCCCTTAGAAGTTAATCTTTGTGAGATGTTAGTTTTTGTAGCTTTGCTAAAGCTCCACGATGCTGTACCAGTGAACATCAAAGGTTAGAATAAACTTTAAACATTTATCCTCTCCATAATGAATCTTTACAAACTTAATAAAACAGATTTATTATGAAAAAATGTGTAAAACTAGAAGATTGACAATCACTTACTGAGTTACATTTAGAAACATAAATCAGCTATTATGCCCATGCTGTTACTAGTTCTACAGAGTTTACGTAAATGCAAAACATGGTTTTTAAAATAAGTGACCATATTTTTACAACAATATAAACAAAACTGCAAAACAACATGTTCTGTTCACTATCTAGTGTGTTTCAGAGTAAATTGTGTGGAACTTTCTTATTAAATTTATGAGTTCTACCCATTCTTAATAAGACAATTTATTGCTCATCACATATGAATTATTCTCTAAACTATATCTATTAATTGGGGTTAGTTCATGTCACACTCCAATGTTTATTACTGACATCAAGCTTTGATATGGGATGGATTTGTATGTTTTATTGGAAGTGTGTGTGGGGTGGGGGTGGGGGGTAGTTGGACACAATGAACAGGAGGTATTTATGCTGGGGATTAACAATGATAGATGAATGAAGAGTCATTAGTTTAGTAATTATATAGATCATTAACCCATTCTGACCATGTTTGGAGGGTTTTTAAAACCATTCAAATAGTGACTATTAACCCATTCTGACTGTGTTGAGAGGGTTTTTAAAACCATTCAAATAGTGACTATTAACCCATTCTTTGTTGAGAGGGTTTTTAAAACCATTTTAGATCATTAATCCATTCTGCCATTTTGGAGGTGCTTTAAAAACTATTGATATAGACAATAACCCAATCTGACCACGTTGGGAGGGGTTTTAAAACCATCCATATAGACCATTTCCCATTTTGACCATGTTGGATTTTTTTAAATAAAGCATTTTTATAATGATATACAGTCGAATCCGGTTAATTGGACCACCGGATAATCGGACCAGCCGCTTATTCGGACCAAATCTTAAAGAACAGAATCTTAATTGTAACATAGGGCATGTTCGTTTAATCGGACCAGCCGGTTATTAGGACCAAAATCATCGCGTCCCAATGTGGTCCGATTAACCGGATTCGACTGTAGACACATTGACACATTTTGACCATGTTTGGGGTGTTTTTAAAACATTCATATAGATCTTTTGACACATTTTGACCATGTTGGGAGTGTTTTAAAACCATGTAAACCATCAACCCATTCTTCTATGTTGGGAACATTTTAAAAACCATTTGATTTATGATAGACCACTAACCCATTCTGACCATGTTGGAAGTGTTTTTAAAACCATTTATATAGACAACTACCTATTCTGACTATGTTCAGAGTGTTTTTAAAATATTATTTATATAGACCACAACCCATTCTGACTATGTTGTGTATGTTTTTAAAACCATTTATGTAGACCACAATCCATTCTGACCGTGTTGGGTGTGTTTTTGAAACCACTCATAAGACCATCACTATGGCATTAGCCTATTCTGACCATGTTGGGAGTGTTCTTATAACCATTTTGTTACATGTACATCACACTAGAGAGTGCAGTGCTTTAGCTTGAAATCCTTGCAGATGGAGATATAAGATTAAGATCAGTGAGATTTTTTTCTTAAGAAACGAGAGAAGGTTAGGTTCCATAGATCAGAAGTTCTTAGTATGAACTAATGAGCAATAAGAGCAGATAGGTAAGTATTTATTATACATCAATTTTATATTTATTTGTAAACCCATTTTTTTGATTGTAATAATCCAAATCTAAATCTTGTTACATTTCTAGATTATCACTAGCACAGACAATTGTGGAAAGTTTTAGTTACTGATGTGAGAAAGTGTATGTTTTCAGCACTAGAATATAATGTACCTGCATGTGGTTGATAGGTTATAAATATAAGCTATGAAACATGAAAGTGCTAGGTCGATATATACATGAATACACCTACAGGCAGTGTAGTTTAGTTTGCTACAGAGTAGTGACCATTCACAGTTACCTATAGGTGGAGTAGATTCCTGTGTAATGCAGTAAGGCATTGTGGGGAGGGGGTCAGTTGGTTTTTTTTGGTTGCTTAATGTTCCCCTGCAAACTAAGTGCATATCAGGACGATTTTGCTTTCTTACTCAGTCTTAGTCAAGTGGATGTGCTGTCATGCTTGGAGTAGGACTGCTGTTGCAACACAGGCTTCAGTCCCACCCAGTCACATTATACTGACACAGGCCAACCAGTCCTAGTACTTTTCCCTATAGTGTACTATACAATAAAAATCTAGTCTTCATATTAGCAGATTTTTCTCCAATTTTGATAAAATTCAATCATATATTTGTTGCAGTCTTCATTCGCTCAGTTGAACCATGTGAGGGTGGCATATAAACATACAAGCCGCGTCTGAATTTCTGTCTCTCTCTCTCACACACACACATTAACAGAAAGGGCACAAGAGATATTACAGCACCCTTTATTTTTTAAGACACACAGTGTCTAGTAGTACTGTAGTAGTACTACTGATGCCAAATAGAGCACCTTGCATGTAATGCGACTGTCAGGGAGGTGATGATATTGCTTGTTAGCATGTGTGATATAGTTGCACAGATTTGTTGCATGAAAACATAGATTGTCAGCTGAAGCATTTCTTTACTTTCAACACAACCACAGTGTCACCTTCAGTGAATCAAGTGATGTGATTTCAGTATACTGGTATAGGGAAGAGAAAGGTATATGAACTTTGTTTCAAATGAGTTGGACATTGCAGGCCTGTCAGCATGTGAGGTGCCTAGAGATTTGAGATGGTGATGGCAGAAGACACAGTGGTTGCTCTGGTTTTGGCTTCAGTTAAAAAAATGTTTTAAAGATGTATTATGTTACAAAGGGTTCATCAACTCAGTAAATATCAAATATGAAACTGATTCTGTGTTTTGGACTCAACTGTGAGGTGCCTATTTATGATTCCCAATCATCTCCCTTTTTTATCACTTCCACTATTGGTGCAAGACATCATGAGGAAATTTAAATTGCTACAATGTTTGTGAGGAGTAATGATCAGTGAAAGCACTAAAAGTGAGAGGTTTCATTTGGCTTCCATATATCTCATTTTTAATTTCTTGTTTCAAAGGTGAATGGCCCTGAGCAGCTGGTACACAATGGAATTGACCTTTCCATCAAAGCCATCAACCAGGGAGTGGGTGAGCTTAACTTTGAGGAGGAGGAGGAAGACCAGTTCTACATGAAAGACTTGCCCAAACATGCCTGCGCGTAAGTAGTGCACTGTGGTGTGTGAGTAGTGAGTAGTGCCCCAAATGCCTGTTTTTATACTTGTGTGTGAATAGTGCCCAAACATGCCTGCGCGTAAGTAGTGCACTGTGGTGTGTGAGTAGTGAGTAGTGCCCCAAATGCCTGTTTTTATACTTGTGTGTGAATAGTGCCCAAACATACCTGCATGTGAGTAATACACAAAAATGTCTGCATGGGTTGTGCTGAAACATGCCAATGTATTAGTAGTGCACAAATATGCCTGTGAGTAGTCACCCACCGAGCAACAACTACAACCCTTCACAGCAGTCGTAAGGTGGCAGTAAGATGTATGGGCATTAACCCTGTTTTCAAGGTTTTCCTCAAGAATAAAAGGGCTTTCTTCCCTTCTGACAAATTTTGTTGGAAAAATAATAATTTTATAATCATGGTAATTTGGTTGCATATATCTCTTTCTCCAAGAGCAATCCATGATGGCAGAGTGTCATGTTAACTACAAATAACAATGGGTACAGGTGTAAAAACTTGATTTAAAAAAAAAGGAGTGATTAGAACTATTTGTAGTTGGGAGTGGACTCAATACATACAGGACATGGCACTGTCCAAAAATAAATATGGTTGTTCTTCATTGTTTTGGAACTTCAGGGTCCCCAGTTTTGGTTTTTGCTTCGTGTGAAACTTGCTTAGCCCAAATACACATCCGAGAAAAACAATTTGTTCTGAGTATAATATAATATTTTGTTTTGGATTGATTCCTGCTGCTCCTATGTATATTTTTACTTGGAGTTTGACAGAGATTTTACTGAGAAAAGGTGAACCGTTGTTTGATACTGTACAAGCTGCTTTTAATGATAACACCATTCATGTTATTTTCAAATTTATGTCAAAATACCAACATGGACTTGACAGGTTACTTGCATTTGGGTTTGGTTTGAAAACTAAACTCTCAGGTACTTTATACAAAAAGTTGCTTTTGTAGTTTTATTTATGAAAAAATATGGTTTTGGTTTTCTGCTAACAAATTCCTACAAACTTGATTAGAATTCGGACTTCTCTTGTTCTCTTGTGTGCATAGACTAGGTTGTTTCAAAAGCTGGCATAGATTTTAGGGATGTACACTGTCATGTTGACTTGTCTGTGCAGCTATTGTGGAATTCACGACCCAGCATGTGTCGTGTACTGCAACACTTCCAAGAAGTGGTTCTGCAATGGCCGAGGCAACACTTCAGGAAGGTAAGAAGCAGACCTCTCACTTTATGATCATGAGGACAAACCACACAAGCCTTCTACTTGCTGTGAATTGAGGCCAAATACAGTTTCATTTTTTTAAAAAGCAGACGTCATTGATGTGCAGACTTTGTTGATATGCTGATGCTTATTGATGTGCAAATATTTTGTTGTTATGCTAGCCATATCATCAACCACCTGGTGCGTGCTAAAGCTAAGGAGGTGACACTGCACAAGGATGGCCCTCTGGGGGAGACGGTGCTGGAGTGCTACAATTGTGGCTGTCGCAATGTTTTCCTGCTTGGCTTCATCCCTGCTAAGGCAGATACAGTGGTGGTGCTTCTGTGCCGTCACCCATGTGCCAACCTGTCCAGCCTGAAAGATATGAATTGGTAAACCTGTGCTTGCTGTTGTTTTGTCTTGTCACTGCCTTCCTTTCTGCCCGTCATTTTGGGGCTCTTTTCCAAAGTCCTACTTACATTTTATCATCTGCTGATTTGTGTGTCAGTAGGTGGAGATATTTGTTCAAACCTACCAATGACTGTTTAGTGTTTAGCATGACAGTTAGGAACAAAAGCTATCACCTGATGAAGGAAGGTGAGAGGATGATGAATGGTGTTGGAGAGTACAATGAAGGGGAGACAACTGTGCTTCCGGCACCCTTAAATTGAGCACGTGTGCACTGGGTGTAAAAGTGTTCCCAATGACATACAGACGTAGTCACTTTCGATTCCCCAAATCACATAACTAGCGAAGAAAGAGTTGTGAGTGTGAATTGATGATTAAGTTAAGAAGTACAAACACCTATAGCACTTATGCTACAAGGATGTGACCTGTATGCCTTGAAGGAAATGGAACGGTCCCAGACAGGCTTATTTGGTCTGTATGCTTGATACAGTAGGCATTCCTACCTAAGCAAATCATTTTGGTAAATCCTTCACACAAAACTAAAGTGCAGGAAAGGAAAGAATTGATGAATACTAATACAAGGCTTAACACAAGGTCAAAAATGTTACTTGCCATGTCGGGCAAGTGATACAAAAATTCTACTTGTCTGACTTCATGCCTCACTTGCCCAACTCTTCACTCACGTTCCTACCCTTACCCTCCCAAATCAAAAATAAAAACCCACAAAGCCACGCACACAAACTTTGCAACTGGAGTACTGATTATACGCCATGTTGGTTGTTACTTGGCCATCGTAGCATGGTATTACTTGGTTATCATCGTCCTAGCTGAATGAAAATCCATGCTAACGAGATGATGCTGGATGAAAGCAAACTTTCGTGGCCTTGGGATAGGTAAGTAATTTTAGAGTGGCAGTGCTTCCACCTCGCAGTGATTTTACACTGTGGGGGAGATTTTATCCTATTTACTAAACGAACTGAACGAACCACCAGACTGATAGCTGCAGGAAGATGACCAGTGTGGACAGGCAGTTAAATGTTCTGGGGAAAAGCCAACTGGAGTCTGCACATTGTTTAACTCCAGAAAATACTCCGTGAACATTGCTGGATCAGGAAGCTGGCAGTATGTCCCAAATTACACCTGCCACCAAGCTGCGATTCAGTGCAATGGGCACAGTCATGAAAAATTTCACTTGCCTGGTCAGGCAACTAGGCAGAATTTTTACTTGCCCGACAAAGGGTTTTGGTTGCCCTGGGTGGTCGGGCAACTAGCTGTGTTAAGCCCTGTAATAGCTGATTCACCCTGCAGTTATTTTCCATTAGTTTACATTTAAATGATAATTCTCAAAGGGTCACAGCATTTCAACTTCCATCAAATTTTGTTTGTCTAAACACTTGACAACTTTAGTATTATACATGGTAACTCGCAGGCATATACTTCAAATGATCCCCGCACAGTTGTCATTACCTCCAGAATCAGCCACAAAAGATGTAGTATTTTTGTGAAGATCTGTAACTCTGACACTTGTGTATTCATTCACACCTATTGCTTCTGTATGAAAGACCAAAAAGAACCCTCTGTGTGGGTAAACAAGATCTGTCAGAAGTTATGTGCAAAAACAAACGTTTTGATAATATACTGTTGCCTTTTCGGCTGATTAAAAAACTCCTGCCACGTGAAACGTCTCAATTAAGTATTCTGACTTCGTTTTTTTTTTGTAGGGATCCGAGTCAGTGGCAGCCACTGATACAAGACCGGCAGTTTTTGTCGTGGCTGGTGAAAGTGCCCAGCGACCAGGACCAGCTGCGCAGTCGACAGATCAGTGCTCAGCAAATAAATAAGCTTGAAGAGTTGTGGAAGGTAAGTACTGTCAGTTTTGCTATGCCTCGTAAGCTTGTCACTTTTTACAAGGAGTTTTGAAAAGTGTCCAAAGTCCCATCTTACTTCTGTGGACCTTCCATTACTTACCCATTTCTGTCAGGGAAGCACACAGTGTTTTTTGGTTTATGTTGCAGGAGAATCCAGATGCCAAATTAGAAGACCTGGAGAAACCAGGTGTGGATGAGGAGCCCCAACAGGTGTTGCTGAGGTGAGTCTGTGGTCAGGCCTTCTTGTAGAAAGTGCTTCCTGTGATGTATGCTTTACACATGTATGGGGACTTTACACTTGTTGACAGATGTTTTGCTAAAATATATATGGTGCCTCCAACACTTGTTTGTTAAGGATCCTTTTTACACATACACATACAGCACATAACTCATTTTTACAAACAGGGGGCTCTCCAGCACTTACTGACATGTACAGGACCCAGAGGATAGCCTTTCTTGTCTTTAATTTGCATCACGATGGATTTTATTATTTTTTTTAAAGAGTTCTGACATTTATCATAACTCTTGTCATCATTGCTATGGATGCAAGTCCCAAACCCGGAAAGACAAAAGCCTGATGATTTGGATGAGCTGGGGGAGGATGGGATGAGGAAATCGAAGCCTGAGGAAAACCTGACACAGTAAAACCTCCCATATAACACCTTCCCATATAGGACTTACTCCGGCATATGACCCAAAAAGTTTTGATGGAGATCATTTACTATATAACGTGCGCATGTGCTCTCACAGCCACATATACCCTCGCCGTTATTTTTTTTCCTCTCCCTGTCACGCCCGCTCGTCAACACCAGAGTATGCAATGCCACACTGCCGAACTCCCCTGGTTTTTACTGTAACATTCTAAACTTGCACTCATGTCATTCACTAAAGTTTTTTTAAAAAAAACTTTCCATGACCTCGACCCAAAGTGGGGGTGGGCCATATGTTGCAATTACACTACACACAGATACCCAAAATTTCCAACTTCTTAACAGAGTCAGAAGTTCCAACAGAAAAAAAGGCATACACACTGGGACCTCTCACGTTCACACTCACCACTTTGCTCACTCCCTTCAACACCAGCATATAAATCGACATAAACTGAAGACACCCACTAAACTCCAGATTTCTTATTATGTAAACCACCAACACAAAAGTTTATCATACCTTGTACTCTCTCAACTCCACCAACTGCACCAAAAACTCTCTTGCTCACAGACCAACTCCACACCTCTTCACAGAAAATTTCTTTTACACAGAATAATTCCATGCTTTTGTCCTCTTTGGGATGACAAATTTCCGCCCGACGATGTGAGCATGATACATAGCAGAAATACTCCCACTGGTAAATGAAACACGCAAGGTATTCCAAAAATACTCTGTTGTTCACCGTGGAACAAATAAAAACTTTTACTCCATGGAGTGTTATTCCACACAGCCCACTCTCTTCTCTAACTCCCCCTTTTTTTCTCTCTTTATCACAGTACTCACCTGTACTCCAATCCCTTATATATGCGTTCACTTGCTCCTGCTAAGACACTCCAACTAAATTGACGTTACGTGCTGCACTACTCTACTTTTCCTAATTCCAACAAGTAGTTTCTCTTAGACACTAAGGTTTGCCAACATACTAGCATGGCATGGACCCTTTTCCGTGACATAAACCACCTCTTTATGACTCTTTTTCACCCGACCACTGACTGATGACAGTGGCCAGTTTTGTGCAGTAAACTTTCCCTTGTCAAGTGAAAAGTTAGCAGACTTCTTTTTGCAAAAATGTTCACTGAGAAATGAGAAACATCGACCCAAAATCCATTGAGAACCACAAAAGAATCTAGAAAAGAGATTGAAAGTGCTCCTTCATCTGACATCCATTTATGACTTTATGCCCAACAGACTGATGGAAGGTCAGTATGGTTATAAACCTGAAGGCTGTAGACTGGCATGAGACCTGATGTGTTTTATTGTGGGGGTGCAGATACGATGATGCATACCAGTACCAGAACATCTTTGGACCCCTAGTGAAGCTGGAGGCAGATTATGACAAGAAACTGAAAGAGTCCCAGACCCAAGACAACATGGTGGTGCGCTGGGATGTTGGACTTAACAAAAAACGCATTGCTTACTTTCATCTGCCTAAGGCAAATGATGGTGAGTAGAAAGACCATGGATTTAAAGACAAGAAAACCTTCAGAGTACTGGATCAACTTTGCATGCCTAGCATTCGGGTTTGTGACATGGTGCATGTCAGATAAGTATTTATCATGTTCTTTGCCTGTTTATAGGGCACAGGAAGCCTGGTTTTTTTTTTTAAATTTTGTCATGAAAAGTGCACTTTTGGGGATTGATTCCATGAAAGATTTAAGATTTCATAAATTTCCTGGTATTGTACAGATTACTTCTTCTTCTATCTTAATATAGAACAAGTAAGAGTTTTCGTGATACCATCTGAGAGTGTTACCTAACCTAACTTGCATCTCTTCTCTGCTTATTTGAAGACTTTTGAGGGGACTTTGTGAAGACACAGATTTCATTGATATTGTATATATTTCCAGAATGTACCAGATTGTTATTGAATATATGCCATTCTACTGCCTGCTTACAACTATTAAAGATGCTTGAGTTGAGACGACTGTGGAATGCAATATTTGCAGAGATGAAGCTGATGCATGGTGATGAACTGCGTATACGCTATGTGGGTGAGCTACACAAGCCATGGTCAGGTGTTGGCCATGTCATCAAGATCCCAGACAGTATCCTTTAGCTCACTTGTCCTCTGTCTGAACAGAGCTGGAAATATAAAACAACTGCAGCTATGAGAAGGACAACCGAGAGAAACAGACTAGTTACACCAAGCTTCATGAAGTGGTTTCATGAAACGAAAAGTTTCCAAGTCTGTTCTTGGGACACAGAGTATTCAGAATAAACATTTAAGTACAAGCTTGTCAATTGAGCAGCCTTTCACAATATGTCAGCTGTTACTGCTTAGAACTTTGACCTCGATTACCATTCTAGGATATGCCATATGCCATGCTATACCATAGGTTCCCATATATGTATGGGGTCTGGAAAACATTCAGTTTAACTGGTCAAAAGGCAGAAGCAGTATGAACAGTGTTCTGGAGTCTTCTAGAGTTTGGGTTTTTCAGGTTTTTTAAAAAAAGTTTTGAAGCTGTTCAGGTCTTTCCAGATCATTCTGCATGATCACCTGAATAAGGAGAGGGAAGATGAAATGGTCTCCCATATCCTTCAAACACTTTAAAGGGATCAGATCATGAGATGGGAGATGGCAAGAAGTGTTGGGAGGTGGTGATCCTGAACTGAGGCTTGTGATGAGTGTGGTGTCCCAAAGTGTCCAAGGGTGACACACTAGGACAAGTGGATGACTGTTTTACCATGTATTTTTCATGGTGGTTCCACCAGCCTTTTACAGAGCTGGTCAAAATGTCTGTCTTAGTCGATGTAAGATGTTGAAATAGCCTTGACCCAGCCACAGACTATAGCGATGAGGTGGCCATTGAGCTGAAGAGCAATGCTGGTGTGCCTGTCGAGTGTACCCACAACTTCGTTGTGGACTTTGTGTGGAAGTCTACCTCCTTTGACAGGTTAGTGTCATACATAAGTAGGTAGCACCTACCAAAATTTCATTCTAGATTTAGAACAAAAGGAATTATGTTGATATCTCAACTGGTTCCTTAAATATGACATGTTAAAGTCGTGGTCGTGTCACGATAATAACCATTTTCACCAGGGATCAAATCTGCAAAATCTTTAAGGAAACTCCTGTTGCTTTGTTTTCTGATTGTCTGCAGCCCGATTAAGCAATAGAATGTATGGCAGAATGTGTGGGGCTACATTTTCAGGGAGATTAAGCAATAGAATGTATGGCAGAATATGTGGGGCTACATTTTCAGGGAGATTTAAGCAATAGAATATATGGCAGAATGTGTGGGGCTACATTTCCAGAGAGAAAAGGTAGTCAAAAATCTCTGCTAAAACAACTTTTTTCTGGGTTTTAGTATTGTCTCCATTCCGAATTTTTGAATTGTGAAAAGTGAAGTCGGTAAATATAAGTACAAATTCAGTTTTGTTTTAGTTGTGCTTTATTGATAATGTTAAAAAGCACTGAAAACTGGTGCAAAAGTTGATGATATTGAAATTGGTGATGTACATTTAAGAATTTTCATTCTAGAAATATTCTCTTGGAATTCGTGTGGAGACAGGTGAACATTTCTGCATACATAGCTGGTATGAATGCAACTCTTTTGTCCATAGGATGAGAAATCTGTCTTTAGAATTTGATCTATTATGGTTAGAGATGAATAACATGGTGCTTTTATTTATATTTAAAATTTTTTAAAATTATTTATTGTGTTTTGGGGGGAGTGGGTTAAGTTGCAAATTATGGCCAAGTATGGCTACACGGCTTTTGTGTGCCTTTGCTCTCCCACCCACCCCACCTACCCAGATCCTGTGTTTTTGAGTTCTGGGAGTGACACACAAGCTTAAGAGGAAAGAAGCTGTTTAACACTAAGTGGTGTTTCTCAGGCACTAACCAAAGTCCGTCAAGGAATCTAGCCATTAAAACCATATCTACTCACTCCAATAGGAAGTACTTGAAATGCTCAACATAACCGTATGCAGACGCATGCGACCAAGGGAGCTTACTGTACCCAAGCATGTAGCAAAGAGAGGGTCGAAAGAAAGGAACTTGGCAGATCTACTCATTAGAAGTGTTAAGGCGTTTGTGGTTGAAAGAGGCAAACAGTTCTTTCTGATGAGCAGTATCATGTGTATGCTTCACTTTCTCACTCTTAGACCATTCTTTCTGTCCCCAGCATTAACCACAGAAACATGACTGATTATTCAAGTTTTGAGGTGGGTAGCTTAATGCTTGCTTACTTGTCATGATCTGTGTATGTCCATAAACAGGATGCAGGCAGCTATGAAGACGTTTGCTGTAGATGAGACATCGGTGTGGGGTTACATCTACCATAAGTTGCTGGGTCATGAGGTGGAAGACGTGGTGCTGAAGTGCTCCCTGCCAAAGCGCTTCTCCGCCCCTGGTTTGCCAGAACTGAACCATTCTCAGGTGTATGCAGTCAAGACTGTCCTACAGCGCCCACTCAGCCTCATACAGGTGGGTACTTTTGTAGTTTTCTCCAACAGGGCTATGCATGTTGGGTCAAAATAATAACGGACATAAAAATAAACAAGAGTAAAACTTGTTTAGAAATACCATAAGTGCAACAAACAACAGCAATAAAATGGTACAGACTAAATTACTGAAACATAACAAGCATAACAACCTTAAATAATTGAACAGATGGATCATGATGAAGCGCGAGCATTTCGCTTTTTATGTTACTGCAGCTTCTCTGCAACACACCAACGTACCACCTACCTTGTCTCCAGTCCTTTCTTGACATGACGTCACACTCGGTGTTTTCCAACTTTTACTGAACATTTTTTTTGTTTGTGATAGTTTCAAATTTTTCTTGTAAACACAAAATTTGCTTATTAATAAATCTAAGACATTAGAATTCTGTGATGGCAAATTAGAGTGTTTACACCAAAGTTGCTAATAAAATATTTGAATTTGTGTGATTTCATGAATGGAAGTTTCGTATCCACAAGCTACACTTTCAAACTTGATTAAAACCTGCATATGGTTTTGGTAGGGCCCACCAGGAACAGGAAAAACTGTGACGTCTGCCACCATCGTTTACCACCTTGTGAAACAGAACAACGGGCCTGTGCTTGTTTGTGCACCTTCCAATATTGCCGTGGACCAGCTGACTGAAAAGATCCACAAGACGGGCCTGAAGGTAAAAAGTGTTCCATGTCCTTGATCTTCTGACCCGGGCTGCTGCTGCTTACTTGGCCCGTGGGGACCAGCAGGTCAAGGTTCACCGACATGGTGTGGTTCAGGGTAACAGACCTGCTCTGTGTTTAGCTCAGTGCATAGGATTTTGAAAACAAACCTTGTAACTGACTGCTAAATAATTACAGTGGGGAACACGACTGATTTGTAATGGCTTATAACAGGTCTTGAATTTTGAAATATAACTGTAAGAGTATCAGTAATCTTACTGTCAGAATGTACTCAGCAGTATTATTATAAGAATATTACTTTTAATAGAATGTAGCCATTTCTTTGCATGAAGGTGACCAACTTAAACTAGGACCAATTATATTACCAAATCAAGGAAAATAGTGGAAAATACAAATTCTTTCCCAGTTATCAGCCACTAAGCATATGTTTTATATATATATCTGTGGTGAGAGACTTTGAAAGAACTAAGAGGCTGTTTTATAAACTGTTATATTATCTAATGCTTTTTATATTTTTTCCCCGGACAGGTGGTTAGACTTTGCGCAAAGAGCCGTGAGGCCATTGACTCCCCGGTGTCTTTCCTAGCACTGCACAACCAGATCCGGAGCATGGACAGGTTAGAAAAGTTCGTGTCGGATCTCTCTCTATGTGGTGTGTGTGTGTGTGTGTTTGTGGTGGGCTGGGGAGCTGATAGCGCAGGATTTCTTTTAGATTTGTTACTGGTTACTGTGGCTGCATGCACAGCTAAAAGGTTTCAGCCAACTGAAGTGACTTCCTGTAGAAGTGTAATAACGCCTGTGACCATTTCTACATGTAAACTCTTACGCTATACAGTTGTGTATAGAGGATGGCTGTGTTTTGCCCACAGTGTTCCTGAGCTGTCCAAGTTGCAGCAGCTGAAAGATGAGACTGGAGAACTGTCATCCACCGATGAGAAGCGCTACCGGGCTCTGAAAAAACAGTGTGAGAAAGAGTTGCTGCAGGTAAGATAGTGGCCTGTATCTGAAGATGCTTTTTATCTTTTTTTTAAATTGGCTACTACAGCAGTTCTCTGACTTTTTTGTGTAAAAAATTGTGTGGGTGGTGGCGGGGAAAGGGATAGCATTATTATACCAAACATTTCTCGAGATGAAACCAGTCAGTGTAAAATAAGTTTTTTGTCACGTCTAATTAAATTAAAAATTAAGGAAATTTCTGGCATCTCTACAAGTTTTCTCTGAGGACATGCAGAAGCAGTTTTTTTTTAAAGTAAAGATGTTGACCTTTTTGGACTGGTGTGTGTTAAGCCTTGCGTTATATAGAATTCACCTCAGATTGTCTTCAGTTTTGTAAGAAATAGAATCCCTAATTTGTAAGTTTTTGGATATTGATGATTTTTTAAAATCTTGTTCATTTTATAAAAAGTTAGAAGTGTTTTTATGTCAGTCCCTTTTGACCAGCAGATTTATACGCTGATATTTTAAAAATTAAGGAAAGCAGTAAAACTTCATCAAATAGTTTGATCAAAGGTTTGATCAATAGTTTGATCTGTTGGATCGATAAACAGCTAAGTCAGATTGGAGGGAACTGGGGGAAGCTAGCATCTTGATAAGTGTCTTGTGATGACTGTGTCTTGTCATCCAAGAGAACCCGTGAATCTCAACAGGCTGGAGATTTTTCTTCTTTCTTGTGCAGGCTGCTGATGTGATTTGTTGCACCTGCGTGGGAGCAGGTGATCCTCGCTTGGCCAAGATGCAGTTCCGGTCCGTGCTGATAGATGAAAGCACACAGGCCACTGAGCCGGAGTGCATGATTCCTGTGGTCCTTGGGTGTCGCCAGGTATGGGGGTGGGTGAGGGTAGTGGTCTCTCATTCTTAAAGCCATTGTCCATCTTCAGACATCAGATTTGAAACCGTTGTTCATATGGCCTTGTTTTAATGATTGAGTAAAGCATCAAAACCTGTGTAACAAAATAAAAAACAAAATGCAGCTTACAAGTGTACGCAAACTTCTTTGGGTAAACAAACAACCTTATTCCTGTAGTGATCTCCGGAGACCATCGACTTTTGTCATTGATTTCTCTTTGTTGGGATAAACATGGCCCTCAAAATATGGAACCCAAGCTTGGGAAGTGAGACAGTTGGTCTCACCAGGTACTTTTTGAATGCTTGTATGCTATTTCAGAGTGAAAATAAGACACAATTTTTATTTCGGGTGGGAGCTAATCAAGTTCACACCAAGGGTGGCACTGTGTTCCACTGTATCGCTGTAATGCAAAAGTGAACATAAAAACATTTGCCAACTGACCGATGATAACCAGACGTAAAATATCAAAACTAGGAAATGCTTTCCTTTATTGCCCAGTTGAGACTGGAAGTTGAAAGCAAGTAGGAAGATTGACCTGGAAAAGGAACTAAAGAGCATCTGTGTATCTACAGCAAAATGAGGACAGGAATAACAAGTAATGAGGCTAGCTTTTTACTTTGACAGACATTGTGAGGACCCGTGCCCTGCTTCCCTCACACACACACACACAATGTCTTCAGGGTCTCGTGGAACATTTTTTGTGAGATTATGGATTGATGTTTGAACCTGAAAGATATACCCAGGAATATGGGTACATCTAGTAACATAGGCATAGTAATGGCACACTAACTTTTCTGTTGGTATTCAGTTTCAGTAACAGTAAACGTCAAACAGTAGGAAAATTTTTTAAACGATTCAACATGATGATGTGGAGTAAAGTTACACTGAATCCTTTGTCAGTCTAGTCTGTGGGTGTGTGACAACCTAATTTACCATGTAATAAAAGATTTTTATGCAGCACTATTCCCCGAAAGGGCCCCAACACTCTTTACACAACAACAGAAGCAGTCACAATAAAAATAGGTTATATTCACCATATATTGCCATCTGCAAGCAGTATTTTAATAGTATGCATTGACACCGCATCTTACCATGTGGAAGAAATTTGCTGCTGTGGCCATCGTATCGCAGTGGGTGTTGCGAAGACTTTTTACAAATTTATAAACTAAAACTGGTTCATCGACAAGGGATGTAACTGGTGTTTTCTTATAGCGGAATCATTTTTCTATGGAGTTCCTTCTGTTAGACCATACAATACACAACTGTGATCTCAAAATCCTATTCGGTAGTTTGCGAGACGATCAAGCTGAAATTTTGCTACATTCGCTTGGGTACATTTTCAGTGCAACGTTTTACACAGAATTCATAATGGATAGATTTCAGATAGGAATCATTTTATAGTTTTTAAATTGTTCTTTCAGCCTGCGTTGGAATTATGTTTTTATCAGTGACAGATTTTGTCTACCCTTTTTCATAAGATTCATGGGACGACAGGAGAGGTCATGGTGGAAAATCCTACAATGGCTTTGAGTTAATGTGGTTTATGGAACATTTGTCGGACTTCACAAACAGCAATATATATATATATATTTGTATAAACTGCTGCTTTGTGTATAGAATACTCAAAATGAAGGACAGAATATATAGGTTACTCTTAAATTTGTAGTAAGGTTTTGCTGTTTTGCTGACCTGATTTACAGTTCAGATGGGTTGCAAATGTTGCTGTTCAGTTAATATTTTTTGAGCACTTCATTGATGTTCTTAGCATTTCCTGACCCTGCCCTGATGTTCATGCAGTAAACTCTGTCCAGACATTTATATGCAGTCAGAACAGTGCTGTAGAGCACTGTGGTGCTTAGGAGTTGATGTTTTTGATATCAGCTGTTGTGCTGTTTGGGTTTCAGCTAATTCTGGTGGGGGACCATTGCCAGCTGGGTCCTGTGGTCATGTGCAAGAAGGCAGCCAGGGCAGGGCTGTCACAGTCACTTTTTGAGCGTCTGGTGGTTCTGGGTATTCGCCCCATCCGTCTGCAGGTGCAGTACCGCATGCACCCAGCCCTGTCTGCCTTCCCATCCAACATCTTTTATGAGGGATCTCTGCAGAATGGGGTCACTGCTGGTAAGTGAGGCTGGTGCTTTGCAAGAGCGACTTGTGATACAGAATTGTGGGCCTGTCAACCAAAAAAAAAATATTAAAAAAAGGCAAAAAAATACCTGTAAATGAAAATGATAGCACTGTCTGTACAGATTAATGCTCTACCCTTCAAATAAATATTACTGGTGTGAATCTTTGTTCGCTGCTGCTGCATTTTTTAGTTCAAACTGTCATGTTTCTTAATAACTGTGTGTTTGTGTCTCGATGCAGTTTTCTTCTTCATAGTTCAGGATGTAGCAATTGCTTTCTTTCATTCCCAGCTGAAAGGCTGCGGAAAAGCCTGGACTTTCCCTGGCCGCAGCCAGACAAGCCCATGTTCTTCTACTGCACAAACGGGCAAGAGGAGATTGCCAGCTCCGGCACGTCCTATCTCAACAGGTCAGTATAGACCAGTGTGCTGGCGTGAGTGCTGTGCTGCTTTATATATGTGTACATGGCACCTACTTCTTTGAACAGTAACACACCACACACACAGAGACACCAAAATAAAGATGGAGCAAAATTCTGATTTACAAACTGGATTGAATAAAATCATTCCCTTAAGTCTCCTTGACTGTGCTGTTCATCAACTGACTAGAAACCAGTTTCTGACTTACACACTGGGGAGCACAAAATATCCTGATAATTTCATAGTAAGTTTGGCAGCATTATCCGATAATAAAGCATAGAAGTAACAAAAAAAGTATCACATTTTTTTCTTGTCACAATACTGTACCATGACCCAGAGTGCTAAATTCTCAAGTTTGCAATCCCAAACGGCATCTTTCAAACAAAAAGTTTGACTACATAACCCCAATAAGGCCCCTCCATGCATGTGCATACCCGATGTGTCACCTGTGTGCACCACTCACTGGCCAATTCAAGCTGACTTTTTCAAGCGCCACGGTCCTGTGTGGTCACGATTGACTGCTGGTCCCAGGTTGTGGCGTGTTCATTGTTGGCTTTCCTTTTCTCTCTTAAATTTAAATTTAAATGGGGTGTGCTTTCGTTCTCTTGCCTGTCGTCTGCATGGGTGTGTATCCTCGGTGTTGTCTGCCAAGGCGCACAATTAGGGTGGTGGGGGTATTGTTCTTTCGTATTCCTGCTACTTAGCAGAGGATGCAGCGAAAGAAGAAGACGGGCCTGAGGCCTGCCTGTCCATCTTCCGGTTGCTCGAGCACAGGCATTCTGTTTATGTGAGTCACCAATGGTCTGGGTGGCGCTTCAGGAGGGGTGGCACGGTCTCCACGATGTCATCCAATCTCCTCCTCCCCCCCCTGCGCGGCCCCTATGGGTCACTTTGACCCCGCCTAAACCATGCTCTAGCCATGCGAGGCTTGCTTGAGTGGCAGTTCCGGCGGACCCACTTCCGGTTTCCCAGGATGACCTGCCGATACTTCTGGTTTCCTCGCAGGTTCCATCCTCCGTGGCCACAAGGTGGGCCAACTTTGACCTCCTTGAACTGGCCATTTGGAACTTATTTGACGTCTTGTGTGGGGGGCTCTGATACCCAGGCTTTGGAGCATTCCGTTTACACTCGGGCTGCACAGCTTTCCATCGGGATGCAGACTTCGTGTCTTTGGGCATCTGTTTTTTTGCCTTGGTGGGCTTGTTGCAGGCTTCCATCCAGAATGCTGCACACCTGTTTGTCTCTTTTGTGTTGGGCAAAAGGGATGCCTTTCTTCAGGTTGCCCCTAGTGTGCCCAAACACATGGCTACCAACTTGCAGGTGGGGCTCATCGCTCCCTCCTCCTTGTTTAGTCCGTATGTCCTACAGGCAGGGAGGGAGCTAGCTTACGCCAGCTTGACGTCTTGTTGGTTTCTCTTGGGAAACAAGACTAACTCTGGTGGGTCACGGCCGGCTGCATCCAAGAAGTTAAAGCCTGGCATTAGGTCTCAGCCCAGAGGCGGTCTTGGCACTGACCCTCACAGGTTTGGGGTCACGGTGGTCATGGCTGGAAACAGCATCCCCCGTAAAAGGGGTCCTGCCATAGAATCCCCTGCGCCTCAACAGGCGAGTGGCCTGCCTCACACTGTGGATGCTTAGCAGCATTGCAGCCACAGTACCTGGGTGCAGAGTGTGATTCAGGTAGGGTTGAACCATCTGTGGGATGAACAGGTCCCAAGGTACATTTCCTCACTTCTGCCTGCTGGTGGACAGGCACAGACAGGAGGCTCTGGACTTGGTGGTGGTGGGCCTTTTGCAGTCTTCTGCGGTGGAGATTGTTCATACCTCCAGCCCTGGATTTTATTGTCATCTATTCACGGTGCCTAAAGCATCGGTGGAGTTCACATTGAAATTCTGGTCTCTTTCTGCGATTCTCTCTGCCTGGAGAATTATGTCACGTCTTTGGACCTGATGGATGTGTGCTTTCATGTCCTCACTTTCCTGTTGCACTGGAAGTGGTTGTGCTTCATCTTGCAGACACCCGTCTACCAGTTCTGAGTACTGCCCTTTGGCCTCTCGGTCGCTGCATGGGTGCTTACATTGGTCGCTCTGGAGTTTCATGCACATATGTATGAACAAGGGGTACGCTTCCGGGCTTACCCAGATGATTGGGCAAAAGCTGCCCTGTGATTCGCACACACAGCTATCCCTGACGCAGGCCTGCCAGCTGGGGTTTTCCATCAACCTCAGCAAGTTGGATCTGTGGCTGTCAAACACATTCACTTTTCTCGGCATGTTTTTCGACATGGTAGCCCGGACAGTGCCTCCTGCACCCTGCTGCTTGGATCGTTTCAGAGCTTGATTGCTTGCCTGTCAGATGGCCCATTTTCTGCTTGTCAACTTTTGTCTCTAGTGGAAGTGTCACTGATCCCACGCTGGTTAGATCAGTGGGATGATACTCTGGTTCTGGATCTGGGAGTGTTTGCCCCTCCCCCCCACCCCACACTTACAGCCTTGGACCAATGTGCCCTGGTTGACATTGGGTGTTTCCTTTGTTCACCCTCCGCCGCAGGCAGAAGTCTTCATGGACTCGTCCCTGGTGGGATGGGTTGCACAATTCCTTCACCATCTAGCATTTGGCCAGTGGACAGAAGTCAAGACCTCCCAGCACGTCAGTTGGCTGGAATTGCAGACTGTCCGCTTGACCCTGGAAAATTTCCGCAATGTGCTGTTGCATGCACACATCTGGATTCCTTCATACAAATCATTTGCTTTTTTCAGCCACCAGGGTGTGACCCACTGTGAGTCACTTTTGACTCGGGCAGAAGAGCTCCTCCTGCCTGTGGCACGTGCCTGGGACTCTGAATGTGCTGGCAGACATGTTAAGTCTTCCATACTGCATGGTACACAGCAGGTGGACTCTGGTTCACTCATTTCTGGAGCCGGTGTGGCAAGGCTGATTCCAGTCGTTTTTCAACCTCTTTGCAACACTAGGGGCATTGAGTGGACTGGTGCCGTGGCCTTAGGTTGACCCTACCAGGTTAGGGGTGATGGACCTCGCCAATCTCTTCTCCTATGTGGCAGCTACGGCCTTTCCGCCCTTTGGCAGCTTGGTGTCATGTTGCGTGGCAGTGTGGTGCTCGCCTCTGACAGGATCCATGCAGTTGCTCTGTCCCAGGCACAGTCTCCCCGCTGGGTGGCTTCCAGGGACCTTTCCTTGCATGTCCCCCTCCCCCCATGAACCTCTCTGTCCATCCTCCTCTCTGGAGGATTTGACTTTGAAAATTGTTTCCTTATTCATGCTGACGTCAAGCCAGTGAGGTTCATGCCTTCTCTGGGATGGCTGCTGATCTGCACAGGGAATGGAGTGGTTCCCTGGCATTTTTGCCTAAGAACTAACGCTCTGGTGACACGTCTCCATTTTTGCCTTTGTCCACTGTCCTTGCCCCATTTAACCCTGACTGTCAGTTGTCTGGTCCGAGCATTGCGAGAGTACAGGTGCCATATGCTTCCTTTATAAGTCTCCACTAGGAGACAGCTGAAGGCTGGCCAGTCTCTAGAGATTTTGAAGGCCAGTATCTGATGTGGGACCTCAGCTGTTATTGTGGATGGGGGACGGCGGGTCTCACTACCCTTGTCCATGGCTTGAACACAGGAAGTGAGGGCTTGGGCTGCCTCCTTAGTGTCTCAGTCATTTGCATTCAGTGTCATTCTTCAGGCAGCATATAGGCCAACAGAGGACCTTTTTATAAACTTTTATCTAAGGTATCTCTTTTGTTGCTGGGAGGACGGTTGCTTTGGTGTTGCAGCCTCTGTGGTTGCACAACGCCTCGGGAAGAATCTTGCCTCCTTACCCTGCTAAGCTTTTCTTTTGTTTCACCTTCCTGTTTTTATGCTAGTCAGCACTCTTTGTCATGGAACAGTATTTTGAGAAGAAAACACAAATTTTTGCTCTAAATTTGTTTCTTTTGCAGTACTTACCATGACCCATCTTAATCCCACCCTCCTTCCTGCTGGTCTTGGTTTTTTTTTTGGGGGGGGGGGGCTTTCGAAAATCATCTTGAATTGGCCAGTGAGTAGTGCACACGGGTGATGCATCGGTTATCCGCATGTGCAGAGGGACCTCACCAGAGTTATGCGGTCAAACCTTTTCTTTGGAAGGTGTGGTTAGGGATTGGTAACTTAAGAATTTAGCACTCGAGGTCATGGTAAGTACAGCTGAAGAAACACATATTTAGAGCAAAACTTTGTATATGCTTATGTGTAGAGAATTGGTGCCTTGCCGTAGCACCCAATTCACTGTGAAAGGTGTAGCAGTTAGGTGAAGACCATAACTGTTGACATGTATGTTACCTGTTTGATTTTCATGTTTTGCTGCAGGCTTTATCCACAGGCTGTATCCACTAGTGCCCATGTGACAGCCTATCGTATACTGACACTAAATGATACTGCTAACAAAATGCATCGTCTTGTTCATAACAGAACAGAAGCAGCCAATACAGAGAAGCTGGCTACCCGGTTTTTGAGGGCAGGGGTCAAGCCAGACCAGATTGGAATCATCACCCCCTATGAGGGACAGCGCGCGTACCAGGTTCAGTACATGCAGTACTCAGGGGCGCTGAACAAAAAGTTGTATCAGGTACATCCACTTTTTCCATCTTTCATAACTTGATCCTTCATTGTGGAAAATGGAGATGGTCTCAAACTAATCTGACTGTAAGCTGAATTAAAAATGGAAGATGTTTGTTTTCACTGTTATGATGTGCCTGGCAGAGGACAATTGCACTGTTGAAAATCTTAAATGATTTACATTGCAAATGACTGTGCATATATGCATTCATGTTTTCTGGTGTGTGCATCGCAGGAGATAGAGGTGGCCAGTGTGGATGCCTTCCAAGGTCGTGAAAAAGACTTCATCATCTTGTCCTGTGTTCGGTCTAATGAACACCAAGGCATTGGATTTCTCAATGACCCACGCCGTCTTAATGTTGCCCTTACAAGGGCCAGGTTAGTATTTGAGCAGACTGTTCGTTTGATGATGCTATTGCCACAAATTCAATTATGCCTGATCCTGTGAAGAGGGGACAGGGATGTGGGAAACCTAAAGTGTCCTCTTTTCCAGGGTGTCCTTTCTTCAGGGTACAGCTAAAGGACAGTCATGAAAGACCTGAGCATGCTGCATTCACTGGTAAAGGAAAATGCAACAAAACAATTTATCATTTGACTTGATATTAATTGACTTGCTCAAGTACCTGTTGTTCTAATGTAAAATTATTTTTGGGAGCCATTCTCTACAAATTCTCTGTTGCAAATAATGCAACCCGATTTGAAATAGAAAATGTTTGGAAACACAGAGTTAGGACAAGGGATGCAATTGAAAAGACTGTAAGACCGCACAACATGTGTGTATGGTTTGTAAGGTTTCACTTTGTTTGAAGTCATCAACTGATCATCCGGTTTTTAATAATCCATTTCAATGACGGGTGGATATTGCAGTCTATGCCATTGTAAATAACTCCATATTCTATCAGCACAATTGTGATCAGTGTAAAGTTTCTTTCCCTTGGAAACCACACTGTCACCATATGACAGTTCCTGGTCATTTTTGTCTGACAATTCATTTTGAAAAAAATTTGGAACTTTCAATTTAGGCTATTTTTATAGTGTATTTTTCTTGTTAGAAATGCTGATCAGGATGAATGAGCCAAAAATGCAAAGAAGTTATTGTTTGTTTCTTGTCACAATACTGTACCGTGACCTGAAGTGCTAAATTCTCAAGCTAGTGATCCCAAACCGCATCTTCCACACAAAATTTTTGTATACAAACCCTTGTAAGGCCCCCTCTGCACATGAATACTCCCTGTGCATCACCCCATGCAAACTACTCACTGACTGATTCAAGCTGACTTTCTCAAGCGCCTATGGCCACATGCGGTTGTGTGCTGTTGCTGCTCGATCCACGGGTCTTGCGTCCCTGCCGCTGTTTCACTGCGTTCGGCTCTGAGATTTCAGGGAAGTGAGCTTGTCTAATCTCTCCTGGTTCTGCATCTATTTGCTCTGTTTTTAAGCAGATTTTCGCAGTGAGGATGCGCTTTCATGTTCTCGCCTATTGACCTCCATATTACACGTCAGTTTACCTGCGTGTGTGTTGGTCTGTGTGCGCCTGTGCCCATGCTTGATCGCTTGTTTTTTATTCGCGCTACGGTGCTTTTACTTTGCAAAACAAACTTTGCTTGTTGTTTGCTACAGTCTAGTTGTTTTCCACTACTATGCCCTCGGATTGTAAGCATGATTCAGGCCTGCAGGCGAGTTCGTCCGATCGTAAGCACCGTAAGCGTTCTTCCACGTCCAATGTTCACCTCTGGTCATCTACCACAATTACTTCCGCCTCCCTCTGACACAGTAAAACGTCCATTGAGTTTCCTGATGACGTCCTTAGGGCTCCAGCTCCGCTACCATCTACTTTCGGTCCTGTGTCCCTGGCTGCCGTGTCACCCTGTCTGTTCGCTCCGCCACTTCGTCTGGCTCTCTACTGGTGTCTGTGGTGGATGCAGATGGGGTTTCCAGACCTGTCCAGCTGTCCCAGCCTCCGGTTCATCTTTCGTCCTTGACAACAGCCCTTTACTGCTGATGTTAATGTTGTGCACTAACATGCTTCTGCATGTTGTTTGGAGTATACAAACATTCATGTGCTGTTGTCGTCATTGATAATTAGTAACTAAAGATATGACAGTTTGAAAAATCTATCCTTTCTACTTTCAGATATGGAATCATCATTGTTGGAAATCCAAAAGTTCTGTCAAAAGTAAGATATAAAATTGTGTGTGTGTTTTGTTTTGTTTTGTTTTTACTTCATGGCATTATGAAGATGGACTTTCTGTTTCATTTTCAGACATTTTGTTGTCAGGCTTTGGGAACCCACAGGTGCCAGTTAATGTGGAGGAGGAAACAAAAAGCATTGTTCTGATTCTCACCTCAGCACATCCCCCTTCTCTTTTCTAACACTGTTTTTATTCCTCCCTTCTCCCCCGAAAAAAAATCCCTACCGGTGTTTTGAAGAGAACTGTACACTTGCAGAACTATTCTGCTCACCAATTTACTGTTTACATGTGCCTTGTATTAGAAATTTAGCAGCAGTGTGTGCATTGTACCATGTAGCATCTGTTCACATGGCTGGCAACTGGGGTTTTCCTCGCGCGCTCCAGTCCCCCTCCCCTGACTTGTGCATCACCCCACATCCCTTACTGTCTTCGGCACCCCTTTCATCATGATTTTTTTTTGCAAGTGGAACATTGTTAATAGAGCATGGAGCAGGGTTTGCATGTAGAACATTATTGATAGAGCAAGGTAAAGGGTTTGTGCATAGAATATTATTGATAGAGCATGGAAGAAAGTTTGCATGCTTTCTTTTGATGATGCCATGGACAGCATGCTGCGTGTGTGAGAGTTTTGACATGAGCGGGTTTGTGCAGCAACCCTTATGGAACCACCTGCTGACGTACTACAAAGAGCAGAAGTGTCTGGTGGAAGGCCCATTGACCAACCTGAAGGAAAGCCTCATTCAGTTCAGCAAGCCTCGCAAGCTGGTCAACTCCGTTAACCCAGTCAGTACGCTGGTGTGTTTTTGGGTGGGTTGGTGGGTGGAAAGTTTTGGGTGGATAGGTGGAAGGATAGTTTGGGTGGTAAGTTTATATTGTTAAAATCATTATAATAAAATGATGTTAAAAATGGTCACGTCACAACAAAAGAGGGTAAATATAAGCACAAAGTTGGTTATATGCATGTGTGGAAAAATTGAGTGGGTAATGGGGAGGGTAGTGTACTGTGCATGCAAGGCGAGATTCTGCAGCTGTTTATACATAGTAAGTTAACCTGTGCACCACATGGTGCTGAGCGATGACAACAGTTACTAACAACTTGAAAGCACTGTGTGTCAGGGTGGTCGCTTCATGAGCAACACCATGTTTGATGCACGTGAGCTGCTGGTACCTGGCAGTGTGTATGACAGAGGTAAGTTCTCAGCTGTCTTTTCCTTCTGCCCTTTCTGTACCTTTTTTTTTTGTTGCCTGATTAGGAGAAGATATAAACAAATAATATTACTTACAAACACTTTTGTTGTGTTGATCCTGCTGATTGTGTAAAGTCCACCTGAGTGTAGAATGTTTGTACATGGGAGTGGGCTTAGTTCATTGCAAAAAAACTTTGAAACTTTGAATTAATTGATTTTTGCGCTCAAGATAAAAGCCTTTGAACATAAACGTAGAAGAGGTCAGTACTATGAGTTGACATTGGATGTGTGAGGTCAGAGCCACTGAGAGGGGTGAAGATTGTTAATGTGTTGCTCTATGCTAGTGTGAGATCCCATTTTTGGTCACCTGTTTTCAATTTTGCTGTGAAGTAAGAAAGCCAGCATTTGAAAAGCCTGTCTTGGTTGTGGAAGGGAGTACTTTGACCCAAATTTTGGAAAGTAGTATCTTGTATTTTCAGTGAGCTAAAACCAGTTATTTGATAAACATTTTCCACTCTAGTCTTTAGAACAAAGCCCATTTCTTGTCCACAAATTTTAAAACAATAACTAGAATAGACAGAACTATTTTAACCCTCTCCCCAACTCCCACCCCATAAATTGTCTTGATGTGATTTGTCCATTGATGATGCACTGGTTGAATGTGAGGAGAGGAGACAGTACAGGTGGTTGTGATGAGGTTTGTGCTTAAAGTTTACAAGTCACGCTGTTTAGCAATGCAGTAGTCCCTCCCAGTTATGACCTTCCAAAATGCACCTAAAGGCTTAACTGAATGCTGGCCTTAACAGGGAAGCAGCCACTACAACTTGCACATATATGTACTGTAAAATTTTCCATATAACACCTCATATACAACTTCCTCCAGCATACGCACACATTTTTGAAGGAGACCATTTACTGTATAAACCACCTCCCATGTATGACCACCATTTAACCCGACCACGGAGCCACAGAACAGAGTCCACTTTCATCTTTTCTACACTGTTCCATGATTGACTCCTTGCAAAGAATTGTTTGAATTTGTGTTTTTCCAACATTCGACAACCTGGCACTGCTGATCGCTGTTTCTCCTTCCTGGTTTCTCTTGGTGACTCACTGTTCAGGTCTAAGCGTGCTTTGCTTGACGGTGCTTGATGCCATTTTCTTAAATCTTATGGCTGAAGAGTTGGGGGAGGGAGATCAGACATACAACAAAGAAATACACAATTTAAACTGCTGCAAAGTATATCAAGAGGGGAGATCATTCTGACCATAAAAATTAGAACTAAATCTTGTACAAATGAGTTAAACACTTGTAAATGATCTCCCCAAAGGCCATTGAATCATACAGATATCTTTTATATATATATATATGAAATACAGTTGGACACAGATTTTTCGGTCCTATCTAGAAGAAAATCGTCTTTCGAGTCCAGAAGGACATCTATAAATCACAGTACGATTTGTGTCATTCTTTCACATTTGGGCTTGTGTTTCTGTTCTCCTGAAGTTTGAGAGTTGCACGTTTGTTTATGTATGGACTGCTGTTGTGATGGTGATGTAGGCGTTGCTTACCGTGAGCCTGTGGTGCACACCCATGACCAGCTGAACATGATTGGACCAGAGCGTGCCTACACGCGCACCTCTATGAACCTGCCAGTGCCAGTCAACATGTTTCTGCCACCTGTGGCCCAGCCCTTCCCTCATCTCCAGCACTTGCCAGCAGGTACAGCAGCTGGGGGAATAAGCTCCCACATAAAGTTTCTGTCTAGGTGAAACTTTCTGTCTGATAGGTTGAGTCCTCTGGACAAGGGAATGTCACTTAGAATCATTCGCCTCCCTTACTGTTTTTGTTGCAGTCTTACATCTGCCATATAAAGTTCATTTAATGGTGTCATTGACATTATTCTGATCATGTGGTGTCAGATTCAAACTCATTGCCTTTGTCACTGGGTAGTCCGCTGGTCAGGAGTGGGTTGGTATTACGTCAGGAAGTTGTTTTGAGCTAACTCTTACAGTGAGGAAGGATCGTACGAGATGGTTTGCTGTTGCAGATGCCAGCGTTCAGAAGGGCATTCCTGGCATGCACGGCAACAACTGGGGCTCAGGGCGCCGCCAGAAACCCCCGCGCTATAGCAAGCACCAGCAGAACTCCCACAACACAGGGGTCTCTCAGCACAGTCAGCCAAGCCAGGTGAGGTTGCACATTTAGTCAGGACTGTTTTGCTCATCACGTGTAGTCCATCAAAGATATTTGTAGCTGAACAACGTAACTGTTGTCTAACTAAATGAGTTGACAAACCTACCCTTTAATAAGACAACAAGTGCAGGTTTTCTCAGGCATGGGAATTGGCCACGGATTCTTTGTATTTCAAGATTTTTAAGTCCTTATTCCGAGGAGAAACAAATTTTCTGAGGAAACTTTTTGTGTACTGTAAATTTTTCCTACCATCGGTCTCGAGGTTAACACATTCCTGACTTAGGGTTATCATCTATTGGTAGCACAGTGATCTCATAGGGACACAGATTTTGGCATGATTGAAATAAATGCTACTTGCAAACTACTACCACAAGTGCAGTAATCTATGTATTTCAAAAGATCAATATTTGAACATCAAAATAATTATGAAATTTTCCTGAAAAACTATTAAATTGTACTTACTATTTTGTCTGTAGTCACTGTATACACTTTAGTTGCCTAGATTTCTTCGTGTGTAAAAATGCCATGACTTCCTGCATGGTCTCTGTGGATCTTATAAAAAAATGTAGGAAAAACTATCAGCGATAAAAACATAATTCTGTTTGCAGGCTGAAAGAAACATTGATGTGTGCGCATTTTTGTGCTTTTGTCAAAGTTCGGTATGCTGTAGTTCATGTCGCTTGTTTTAATAAATGTCATTTTGGAGGATTAAAACATCAGCTGACCGCTCTCATTGTAATGTTATTGCAGGAAACATTTTTGTAAGTCTAGCTTAAAATGCAAAACCTATAAACTACACCATAGTAGTATAGTAAGAAGACTTAGAAAATGGCAAAAACTGCCATCACTAATGCCAGTGACACTAAAACAAAGATCAGAAACAAATTCTTTAAAGAGAACATTAAAGTGAGGGTAAACTCTCCATGGCAACTTTGTATGCCTAAATAGAATCAAATCTGGGGAATCGCGTGGCACTATTCATTTTACCAGAAGATCGACCGATCAGTCACTATTTTAATCGAAAGTACTACATTGAAGAACTGACCTAAAAAAAACCCGGAACAGCGAATCGAGGCTCATGACATCACCAGGGTAACAACAAAGACGGCATGCCACGGTCATACGAAACCCCCGCACAGCCACGAACAGCCACGGTCTAAATAAAAGGTTTTAAAAGTA
>SMGT01014998.1:55593-93847 GCA_004794575.1 Lanistes nyassanus | reverse complement strand
AACAGCCACCGAAATCCATGGTTTTAGGTCTAAATAAAAGGTTTTAAAGGTATATCAAGCATCAGAATGCACTTTCTGAATTATTTGATGCAAAATATGCCAAAAATCGACACTTGAGTAGAGTACATACATTTTACAAATTGGTGCCAGTACAGTTATCGTCTGCTCGTCTGCCGTGTATATGAAATACCGAACAGCCACCAAAATCCATGGTTTTAGGCCTAAATAAAAGGTTTTAAAGCTATATCGAACATCAGAATGCACTTTTTGAATTATTTTATGTATAATATGCCAAAAATCGACACGAGTTCGTACATTTTACAGGTTTGTGTCAGTACTGTTATCGTCTGCTCATACGAAATACCGAACAGCCACGAAAGATCATGGTTTTAGGTCGAAATAAAAGGTTTTAAAGGTATATCCAGCATCAGAATGCACTTTTTGAATTATCTGATGCATAATATGCCAAAAATCGACACTTGGATACGTACATTTTACAGATTTTACAGATCTGCTCTTCTGCCATGTATCATTCCATTTCGAAACCCGAATAGCTACAATTCGATTGGTATAGCAGGTGCGAGAACGGATAAGCTATTATCAAAATATACTTTTATAAGTTTCTGATGCATAATATACCAGAAAAAATCACAGATGTATTGAGCTTTTGAAGGTATGTGTTTGAAATGTCATTGTATCCTTGTCTGTCGAGATGCACGAATAGCCAAGAACAGCCACGAACGGCCATCAAAAGCTACGGTTTTAGGACTAAATAGAAGGTTTTAAAGAATGCACTTTTATAAGTAGTGATGCACAGTATGCAAAAAAAAAGACACTTTTTTAAGCTCCTGTAAAGACTTGTGACTGAAATTTTATCATCTTTTTACTGGTGTTTGTCCCGCATATTTTCCCCATTTTGATCTCTCTACTCGAACACCGCCAGTTTCTCACATAGCAGAAATGATGATACCCTGTTGATGTCATATGGGAGGGGACATAACCGATGTCAAGTTTTCCAGATACATGTTCACAGAGTTATCTTTTTGCACTTTTTAGTGCAGTTTTAATATATAAATAAACGTCATACTGAAAGTTTACCTCAGATAATGATGTTTTCTTGTCATTTCCCATGTGTTAGTGCAGTATAAAAGGGTTGTTAGGTTTGAGTGTACACTCTCTTTAAATAAAGTCAAAAATGTTAAGCTTGTTGCAAAAATATATATAACAATTTCATGAGACCTAGAAGCAAGGGTTTACTGTGGGTCATCAACATGAAAACTTATGTCTAGTCTCACGAACAGCACAGAGAGGGAGAGAACAGAATGCCTTCGTTTAAATTTAGAATAAATTGTTGATCTGAGGTGCCTTGTTTTAGACTCATACTTCAAGGAATTAGAGTAGTTGTCCAGGGGAAAAAAATTGTATTTAATAAATAATATATGAAGCTCTGTCTCATACCTTAAGAAAATGGTCTTACTGTATCTGTATGCCACCCGTATCTAAGCTACAGTTCCAAATTTCCCCAGGGGAGCCTGCTGTTAGCATGTTTTACTGAATCTATATGCCAGCCTTATCTAAGGTACAGTGTCAAATCTCCCCAGGGAGTCTGCCGTTTGCAGGTTTTACTGTATCATTCTTCAGCAAGCACCATGTATATATGCTCTTGTCATCTGTTATCAGATAGAAGATTAGGATTGTGATCTGTTTTATTTTTTGTCAACGGGATGCACTGTGCTCTGTACCTACTGCTGTTATGAGCTTTTGTGAGACTTATTTTTTCTTCCACAGGAGGTCTCCCAGTCGTTCTCCCAGGGACCTCTGACTCAGGGCCTGTCCATGTCGCAGGCCTTCCCAATGAGTCAGACTGGCCTGAGTGGACTGTCACAGGCAGAGCTGTCACAGGTCAGTCCTCTGCGTTTACATTGCGCAGCTTTTTTAAGTACTATATTCTCAGATGGGAAGTTGTCTGTTTGGGAAACGATGGCCTTCAGAAAACAGTTATCATCACTTGAGTTTTGCATTAGAAATGCTTGTGTGTGGTCCAGATATTTTCAGGATATCAGTTTTGTTAAGTGGATTGCCGATAACTTCATGGCCATTTTTTGTTAGTCTCTGAGAGTTGTCTGCCACTGCTTTTTTATGTTGGGCTCTTTCATTTTTATTGAAATTTCTCCACTAAATCTTTAGCAGATGTAGATTTTATACTTCTGATCTACCTTTTTGAGGAACATACAGTGTGCTCCAGTACAATTTTGGTGTAAGTTTTACTACTTTCTTGGTTCTCTTCTGTGTGGCCGTCATCTACGATTGATACCTTATGTTCAATACTGTCTCATGCATGATCACTCAGATTTATGCGTTTTTAACAAATTATGGACGATTTAATCACTCTTTAGTTTAGGTTCCTGTTCATAATAGATCTTTTGCCATTTGTTAAAAATGTCAGTGGGCTATGAGCATGTGCGTGACATCACTGTTAGCAACTGAAAAGCTCAGAACGTAGATAGGGTGACAGACCAAAATTTCAATCTGATGCATCAGTAGCCTGACAGACTGGAATTTCACACAAAGAATTGCTGAAAGACAGGAGACAGTGCACATCAATGCAGATGGTCTCGCTTGGTGAGAACTGACAACCACATCACTCGTACCACTAGTGAAAGATCAGCATCACGCAGACAATGGTTTCAAAGTTGGGGATTGTGTACTTGCAGATTTTATAACAGTTATGCCACAGACTGCATGTAGATGTACAGAGCAGTTGTACTACAAAGGCCAGACTATATTCTCATTCTAGAAGGAGAAGTTATTATTTTTTTTGGCTGTAGATGTTTAAATATTTACATTGAATAAATACATGTAATAAATATCCTTTTGTGTAACATTATTCATTTTATCTGTTTTCTGTTTTTGAGTGGTGGCAAGTCACCCAGACAAGGTCACACCTCTTTTAAGACACACCCCCCCCCCCTTATTTAAGACATTTTCTATAGCATTTTTTTAAAAAAGCTTTAAAAGAGGGGTTATGCTGTACTTTGTAAATGTGTCACGTTTACCACCTCGGTGTTAAAAGCATTTGAATCTGACTGATCCGCAAATGTAAATTTATTATGTGTGAAACGCCTTGAAGAAAACTGTGTACATTTGTACTTGTTTCTCAGTGATCTGACATTGATGTTGCATGCAGGACAGCTTCCTTGCGGATGACTTCAAGAAAACTGTGTACATTTGTACTTGTTTCTCAGTGATCTGACATTGATGTTGCATGCAGGACAGCTTCCTTGCGGACGACTTCAAGAAAACTGTGTACTTTTGTACTTGTTTCTCAGTGATCTGAACATTGATGTTGTGTACAGGACAGCTTCCTTGCGGACGACTTCAAGTCGCAGATGGATGGCATGCTGTCGCAAGACTCCACTTACCAGGGAGACCGTCACTTCTATGCCTCCCAGCTCTCGCAGGGTCCATTCAACTAGCCCCCACCCTCTTTGCCCTCCCAGGTAGGTGACCCTGGGCAAGGAACACGGCATACTGTTCGAAACCTTGAATCTCCTGGGTCATGTCACATTACGATTTTTAGACAGAAATAGCATCACTCCTAACTTGCTTAGGGCACAGAGCATTGGGCTCATGGCTTCTGGCTGACGAGCTTGCAAACAAAACTGAACACTTCAGAGGGAGAAATTTTGACGTAGGAATCTACATTTTCATTGAGATTCCACAGTGATGGGAGTCAACAGACAAGAGATGGTAAAAGTACTTGCTGTAAATTCACACTGTATAGACTGAGTGATATCAACCAGTTCAGCATGCAGCTGGGTCATGCTCGGTAAATTGTTCTCTCTGTGCAGGTATGCGTGGGAGGGTGCTGTGAGCACCAATATCAACAGTGAGGTTACATCCGCAGTGTCCCGCTTGCCCCTCGGCCAACAAGCACAGGTGTTGCAGAGCATTGACATGGTCGCTGTCCAGCGAACCAGCTGCGTATCCCCAGCACGGAGACCACATGCTCGTGCAGAAGCCGTTGCTGCGGGTTGTGTCAGGGCCTGCCTGGCGTCACATCAACCACCGGCAACATGAGAGGACACCCGTGTCCTGTCAAGGCAGCCGGTTACCAAAAGCCGGTGGCAAGATGCAGGCACAGCAGTCAACCCCATGCAGAGTTGGGAGCCACCTTGAACAGATGGAAAGGGCCGTATGAGGAGGAGCGTGGAGGATTTGCTGACACTGCAGGACTTTTTTCCCGCCTCTTGACAGAGGGAAGAACCCTCTGTTGGGACCCAGACTGTCGTGTAGGAAAGGTGACACCGTGGTCGCTGTGGCCATGCAGTGTGGTGAAGCTGTGTGGCTTTGAGCAGGCAGCAGAGCTGAGGAAAGGAGATTCCCGATCCTGAAGCTGTCCTGGCTACTGCCACCCACATCACCTCCTACACAATCCAGCGGTTTCTGGGATTGCTTGCATGTCCATTATAATTTTTACACCCAGTAATCTTGTCCCTTCCTTCCTCCTTCCCTAGCACCTGGATTTTGGTTTGCTTTTCCCACACCTGCTCCCCCATCCCATATTTTAAACAACTTTTTAATAATATCCCTTGTGTTTTTGGATTCCCCCCCCCCCCTTTTTTAAAATTTTTGTCTTCCTTTTACTTGCTAGAAATGCAGGGAATAGAAGAGAAACACATGCATTTATCATTTTGAGTTTGAAAATCCATGGCTGCTTGACTGCATCTGGTAATTCTGCTTTTATGATAGGAGTAGATTGTTGAGCACACAGCGCTGACCCTAAAATGATTGTAGCAAGGAAACGTAATGACCAAATCGACAATAGAAGCCTATCACGTTCCATTCACCAGACAAGCAAACGATGCGCTGCAGATAAAATATCAATACACCTACCACAACATGCACACATACAATTCCCTGCAGCTAATTGCTTGCATACCATCTAGGTTTGCTCCCATTTGTAGGTTTATTTGTAATTTATTAGTCTTTTTATTCAGCAGAACATTACCATTTGTGTAAAGTCTTTGCTAGTGGGGCAGTAGAAGAAATAAATCATTTAGAAACAGAATGTGAATGTGGATTTTAAGTTTGGTGGCACTGAATTTACGATACATCATTTCCTCTGATTTGCATGAGGTAGTGCTGTCCCTCATGCTTTTAGCTATGATGGTGGTAAAGCCCTACAGGATTGATAGCACTTGGAGGAAATGAAAATTGTGGCATAAGTGCATTCTGATTAAGGCGCCATCACATATGCAGTGAACAGTCGGTTCCATTTTTCAAGCCCAGATCTTTTAAAGACAAGAATCAGGTCAGTGTCACATTTAGGTCTTTCACGTTCAGGCTCGTGTTGCAATCTGGTCTGCACAAGTCGGGTCTGTGACATTTAGTCATGTCTGCAAAGGTTTTCTCGGTGTAGCATACCAAACTGAAGGAAATGTACACCCCATCTCCACCGCCAACGTCCAAAGAAGTGTTACCAACTCCCACACCAATTGGAACACTTGAGCATGCATGCATATATTGTTTTACTGGAGATTTATTTTTAAACTATTTTTTTCACTTCAGAAATTAATTTTAATGGACAATCCCAACAAGGTACTGGCAGCGCTAGACATACCCGTATGCTGACGTATGCAAACAAGGGAGCCTACCGTACCCATACACGTAGCAAAGAGAGAATCGAAAGTAAGGAGCGTGGCAGATCTTCTAAAAAGATCTGCCGCCCCTTTCTTTTAAACGACCCTAGTCTTCACACGGCTAACCCTCGGTGTACAACGTGTGCATACAGCGGATCCCTATTTTATACGTCAGCATACGGGTATGTCTAGCGCTGCCAGTACCTTGTTGGGATTGTCCATTGACGATTTTATAGCGCTCTGTTCTCATTTGTTCTTTGTAAATTAATTTTACTTTGTAACATGTTTTAAGGATGTTGGGGATACCTTTAAGAATTAAAAAATGTTTTTTTCACTTTCAAGCCAGAACGCTGGCATTCGTTAGGAAGTCATCAGCCCTACGAGGGGCACGTGGCTGCCCTGAAGAAGCGATCAGAACTCTGGCTGTTTTCAGACGCTAGCAGAAGGTAGAAGTAGATGATGTGATGACAGTGCCCACCCCACGCTGTAGGTGGTTTGGGTGGGGTGGGGGTGTGATGGTGATGGTGAAAGAGGAGAAAAACCTACCCCAAAAATGGGGGTGTGAAATAGGGATTTTGATATTTGAAATCTATTCGGCCAACTGCTTGAAAATGTTGCAGTTATTGATGGTGTATAGGTAGCTCAAGAAAATCCTCGGCCATTAAAATGGTTTTGAAGAAGAGGCTGCACTTTGCTTCTGGTTAGTTTTCGCCTTGTAAGATTCTTCATAAGCCAAACCAAATCTTGGTCTTTTTTTCCCATCCCACAGATTTAATGTCTTTTGTAATTTTGATAGCATGCTTTGAGCTTTCTCCAGTGATTGCCATAATGCTGTCTGTTAGGCTGGCCTCATTACCCACAGAAATATCTTTAGCTGTTGAATGAAATGGCCGATTGATTTATGGAAACTTGGGGTGGCATTCCTAGCTTTGGCAAGATAACTGCATTTCCATGTTCTTGTCTAAAAAATAAAATTGCGCTACAAACTGTGTGCTGAAGAACATTTGCTACATTTGTCTGCACTGGGTCACTCTACATCAGAGATGGCATGAGGGAAAACAGACGAATATGCCAATACTAGCAGCACAGGGTGTTTGTCTGTTACAGGTTCCCCCCCCCCTTTTTTTGTAATGTTCACCAAGCAGATAATAAAGTTAGTGCCCAAGATATTTTTATTTTACCTAAATAAATGAAACGTATTATAAGGTGGGAGGAGAGGAAGGAATCCCGTGTTGGACGTGGTGCAGAGTGCACTTTCTTTCATGCAGTAGTCAGCTAAGAGCAAAGCTGGCGGTCACCACCATTTGAAGAATACCTGTAGTGTACAGAAAACGGTTGCAAGTCATGCAGTCCTAGACCTAACTTTGCATCAGATCTGTTTTACAGCACGCAAATAATCTACAAGCATCGGTTAAATCATCACTTACAGGTGAATTGCAGCAACCGAGGTCTTGCAGGTGTCCGAATGTTGAAAGCTGTTCATTGGTGGGTATAAAATGTCCGATTAGTCACTGCCATGTTCAGCATGTCCCCACTCTTCTTTCTCCATCTTGCCATCTTGTTTGCTTGAACCAGCGTGTGCTTTTGTGATTTTTGTGGTATAAAATAAAGCAGCATTGAAAGTATACCACTCTTTAATTACATCTGGTGCGACAGGGAGTAGCATGTGCAGCTTAATTTGCATACTTTATGCAGGAATTAAACGCATTTTGTCAGGTTAAAAACAGTTAAACTAGACTGGGGTTTATGTCAAATCTTTCGTAGTTAAAATAAGCCAGTTCACTCACACAAAAGTGACCTTGACTTGGCTGTTCTTTGCACTACTAAAGAAGAGTTACCAGAACTTCGTCCAGGAAAAAAAACCCCAACATATCCACACACTGTAGATAAGGCCAGAAAACCAAGCATCTTTTTGGTGGCTATAACTGTGTACTTCCAACATCTCAGCTGTCTCATTGCATTTCATTTTCTGCTGGCATATCAGTGATAACATGAGGATGCTTTGTATGGAATGCCTGAAGTCTATAATTTGGATTTAGTTCTGCAAACATTCTTATAACTAGGAGTGGAATTGGGGATGCACATCCAACTGAGCACAACCAAAGGTGAATTTTCAGAACAGGGATTTGCTAAAATTCACAGAAATGTTTCCATAAAATTTGCCACACTCAATTCTGATGGTGCACTGTTACTGCAAAAAGCACTTCCACTGTTCCCTTGAGAAATCTTTAATGTACTGATCTTACAGCCGGACCCAGTGAAAACATTTTAACACATTCTGTCAGAAGCTACTTATGTCTTCAACAAAGTGTCAGAATTATTGAAATGAAGACTAAATTTTAAATGATCAGACATTTTAAAAAGAACTTGCACTCGTGCTTGTCTGAAATATCTGTGCAAGTAACATTCTTTAAGACCGTCTTAAAGACACCCCCCCTCCCCCAATATCGACTACGCCCTTACTCCTTGACAGCAGCTACCAACCATGAACACACAATCAGAGCATCTGAAAAAATATCTCAATTGCTGAGATTTCAGATTACATGACCACTCATCCACTCACACATTTGATTACATTAAGTCCTCTCTCCGTGGGTATACGAATGTCCAGCTCTTGCTTCACTCTGTCATCAGTAGTGGTGGTAGTTTGACCTGCGCTGATGGCTAGGGTTGCCGTAAGGTCTTTTGGGAGGTGGCGGTCCATAATTGTATGCATCATAGGGATCACCACCACTGAAGTACGGGGAGTTTCCAGAATAGGGATCAAAGAAAGCGGCAGGTGGTGGACCATAGCCGAAGGCCCGACCCTCTCGGTAGTCATAGTTAGGACTCGGGGAGTATGCGTCCGAAGACCGTCTGGCGTAGTGTCTGTCTCTGTCTTTGTGGAATGCTTCCCGGGGATCTCGCGAGGAGGACGAGGAGTTGTCATGGCCACTCAACTCCCGGCTGTCTCTAGACCTCTCCTTTTCCCGGCTTGGTTTCTCGGAGTGCTCCACTCGACGCACAACGCTGCTGAGCACTGGGATGCCTTTGGGCCGCCCCACTTCTCCCTCCGAAGCACTCCCTTCCTCCTCATCATCTAGATCCATGTCCATCTCACCCATTCCATCATCCCCATCTGACCCTGGGGTTAGGGTCATCAGGTTAGGGCGGGTGGGGTTAGGGGTGTAAGAAGCCACAACCGAGCTGATGGTCGTCTTGCGTTTGAGTTTCTCCATGAACTCTTCAGCTTCGTCTTTCAGGCCGGACCCCATGGACAAGGTGCTCGCATTTGAGACCCCCATAGGTGGCTGATCAGGGGGTCGGACATCAGAGCTCAATGTTCCAAAAGAAGATGAAGTCTGCATGGGGGGAGGTGGTGGGGGTGGCAACTGTGAAACAGATGAGGTGATTTCTTCAGAACTGGGTGTCAGCTCCTTTAACACCGAGTGACTGGTCTTGCGCAAAATGCCCTTCACTGGCATTTTGCTGAGCGAAGGGAAGGCTGGGGCAGAAACCTCCTGCATTGGTGGGTAAACGATGTTTGATGGCCCAACTTCAACAGAACCATTGGTCCCTGACTGAACTTCTGGCCAGTTCTCTTTCTGCCCAGGAGAGGTATGCTGGTAAAACGTGGAGCTCGCCATCGTGGGCGCCACTGGTGGTACCAGAGTAGGTGGCAGGACTGGTCCTGGGGGTGGTATGCCCATGGGAATGGAAGAGGGTGGAGGGGGTGGAGCCAAGACAAAGTTAGGGAGAGGTGGTGGAGGGAGACTGGCACCGGACAGCACAGGAGTTGCACCTGTTCCATCCTCCACCCCCTTCTCTCCTGTCTGTGCTTTCCAAGCAGCCCATGACTTGGGTCCCTGTGGCGATGTTGGAGACAAGCTGGCCTCTCGGTCCCTGCTGCTAAGGCCCACGGGCTCCGGAGCTTTGGAAGAAAGCAGAGAGAATGTCTCCAAAAAGCTACTGCTCGTCCCTGCAGGCTTGCTCTTCTGAGTCTGTGAAATTAGCCTTGACAGAAAGTCGATGGGGTTTTCCTTCTGCTTCTTCTTGTCGTGAGGAGGAGGAGAGGACATGACACTCGGCTGTTCGTCCATGACCGGTGTGGTGGGGATCTCATCCGTCAATGGTGTCCCACCGCCCTCCTCCACCGGGAACGGCAGCTCGGCTTCTGTCAAGGTTTTGTTTGCAGAGGGTCTGCGTGGGGTGCTGGAGCTAATGGCCAGCGGCTGAGGGGTGTAGACAGGGATAGGCTGCTCTTTCATCATGGAACTCGACGTGAGTGTAGGTATTATGCTGGCCAGTCGATTGTCTAAACTTCCACCTGGACATCACCATAAAGTCAATGGGTTTTTTTCTTAAAACCATCAACAAAACCACTCACACCAAAAATGCTTTTACATATTTACATTTATGAGCAATGCTGTGTTTTGCAAGGAAGCTGCTACACTACAGGCAAATAACAGGGCAGGATCTATGTGAACAATCTTTCCTGGTAAATCCCAACCTTATTCACTTACTTGCATCTATAAGTCTGACTGTTATCAGGCTCTTTAAATTTCTAAAATGCAGTACAAAAATGCCTGTTGAAAACTTTTTTCAGCAACATGGATCATTTTCTTAAATCTGCCCTTTTTCTTACTCTTGTAGAAAACAATTATGTAAACCAGGCTTTTTGGATCTGACATCTCCCTACTCTGCACACACAAATCCCCCATGGACCTAGAAAACATGTTTGGTACAGACCTTTGCCGTCTATGCCCACATCATCAGGGGAGCTCACTGGTGATGGTGCCTCATCGGGTGGAGATGGGATGTCATCATCTGAGTAAAACGCATCAGAATGCTTTGCTGGATCAATGAAGCGCTAAATGACCTATACTTTCTCACACATTTACCCTCAACAACATTGTGACCCCTACCTGCTGTCACAGTTCTCCTTGTATGTCTTTACCAGCATCAGTCTCTACCCCCTTCCCTCTCTCACTAATCATAAACTCAATAGCAGCAATTATCTAAAAGTGTGACTTACTGCATCTGAAAATCTGAAAACACAACCCTACATGTCACTGCTAAGGGCAGCAACTTGCCTGGTATCAACATGTCCTTGTGCAAAAGGCTGCCTAAATATGTCGTCCTACTGAACGGACTCTGACTCGTAACAACGTGGATACTTTACAGACATGTTGATCTGTAGATGTGATGCGATACTAACCTGATAAGAACCCATTACTGACAACACATAGCTTTCACCCAAAGCTCTGTTAATCGGAGCTACAAAAAGAGTTAAAACTCAACACAATCAGCCGTGTCAACATCATCAGTTATTCTTTGCTCCACCAGAAACTCTGACTCCTACAGCAGGCATACCAAGCTGGGATAACAGTTAGATGTGCTTGCATCAAGGCAGTGTGAAGCACGGGTCACAATGTCCTCTTCACGTGTCAGCTTGCACAGCTCATAGCAGTCAGCCTCACTCATGCTTGTAACACATTTGTTCTTACTTTGCTCAAGTGATCAGAAGTGAATGTGAGGCATGAACAGCACTGTCAGGACACAGCAAGAACGAATGCATGCTGTGAGCTGCCCAGCCTAACCCTGCGTACAGCTGACTGACCTCCAAGTCTCGGCTCGTCCCCTGTGTCCAGGTCCATGTCGACAGGGTGCGTGTTATCCCTTAAGTATGGAGGTGTGTTGCCTGGGGAGGGTGCATCCAGCCCCGGCGAAGGAACAGGGCTTGCAACACTGGGCAGAGTCTTCTTCAGTTCATCCACACGCCTCTTCATGGAGTTGATGCGGGCGCCGAAGTTCTTGTAGGCCTGATATCAGGAACAAATTCTATTTGATGTTTTTAATCACTAAGTGCTCAACATATCATGGGATCAGCAAGACAACAACTAATGATGTACATGTATTAATCACAAAACTAAATTAAATTTAAAAAGATCTCAAAAAACATGTGCCTCATTTCCTGTTTGGGGGAAGGGGTATGTCTAAGCTAAGCCAACAGGTGCACTCACCTCCAAACATTCACAAACGCAGCACAACGAAAGCTAATGTGAAAGATTCTGAGAAAAGTTATGAAAATCATTATGCTTTCACATTTGAGGGCATATTTATCACGGATCATAAGAAGTACTAAGAAAACAGTCTCAACAATCCTGCAGTGGATGCAAAAACACGCTCCAGGCTCACATTTGCCACGATGCGGGCCTCGCGATTCTGCTCATCGTAGAAGTACTCGCTGACAACCAAGGCCTCCAGAAGACTGCTCTGCTCCTGCTGCTTCTTCTCCAGCGTCTTGACCAGCTCTTCCAGACGCAGGCAGGACTCCTCAAACTGTGTGGAAAACTCATTGCCATGGGCCCTGTCTGTAAACACACAGCCATCATCAAAAATACAACAGCTGCACAAGTGGATGAGATCTTCATGACATGCAGACATGTCAGGACATGTTAACGTGGCTGCTGATGCTGTGACAAGACTGCTTGCTGAAACTGACCTTTGAGTTGTTTGATGGCTTCAATGCTGGAGGCATCTAACTTCAGATGGGACAGCTGTCGAACTTTGACCTCTGTATCCGATTCAAGCCGCTTGTAGACGCGTATTTTCTCCACCATCTCCTGAGGCTAAACACATTGTGATGAGAATTAAGCGAACTGCTGGCCCCTTTTATTTTGGCAACAAGGTAGCACATCTTTTCAGAGATTCTAATTCCACATCTACTAACAAATCTTCACTTACAGAAAAATGAACAGTTTGTAAATCTTCAATAGACAACTTTTGTTATAATATCACTCAACATAATCCAGAGTATGCATCTGTATATTGAAAATGATATATTACTGCTTCAAACTGGGGGTTCCTTTTGTACCCATGCCCCTCTTCTCTCTCCCTGATGTTTTTCTTTTCCTCTATTGTCACCACTGGGAGATTTTCGTTTGCTCTTGATGGATCGTCTCCTCTGCTCGCTCATACGACCACAGTCAAGAGGGCGACATATGCGTAGGTGGAACTATCACTGTATTACTAATATTAATACGACTTCTCAATCATATGGCCCAGCCCCCACCACCTACAGTCTCCCATAAAGAACCACAAAACACTGTAATACAGTGAACACAAAAAAAGAAGAATGTATTGTTGATATAAACAGCGAGTATTTACAATCAAGACAATATCTGATACAACTCATTAAACTCTAGGCGTCCAGCAATTTCCTCCTGTTCGAGCTAGGTCTACAATAACATCTAATACCAACCTACATCACCCGCCTCGCCATTAAACATAATGACAAACCACATACCTTAATCTCCCCTTTGCTTACGAGAAAAGAATGACCACGTGATGCACAACACTCACAGAACACAACACTCGTTCGCGAATGCTTCTTACAGTCCGCACGACAGTCTGTACGTTGGAGCTCTCCTTCCTTGGATATGTTCACCAGTAGATATCCTGAAGACGTCTTGAACACTTCCACGTAACAGCAGACTTCGATGCTGATGATCACACATGCCACAGAGGTGTGACGTTTCTCAAGGCCGACACACAGCCCCTTGAGCTCACCCCAAGAGCTCGGTTACAGACAGCCTCCTTGTAAGGCTGGACCTTCGCCCCCTGCTTCAGAAGGTTGTCTGTTCGCGCTCTTCAATCTCCCTCCTTTACGTTCTGCAGTTACCTCCTCGCCCGATTAGCATAGAGGTTTCCCACAGCAGAGGAACACGTGCAAGAGTCACACACCAGCCTGGAAGGATAAAACACCCTAGCAGATTCCCTTGCACTATGCAACTGGTCTACTCAAGCCACGTGCCGTTGATACTAGACTTCCATACGTCCAGTAGAATGAGACACCTTAATTCTGCAGCTGAATCCTTCAGCCTTCAGCAGACTTGTACCACAAGGCATGTACATCTCCTCACAGCAGATTCGTGTTGAAGATGCTCTCCACTCAGGAGATTTGGGCGGAAGATACTTTGACGGTCTAAACCAGTCCTTTTATTCTAAACTTTCGTCCATAGATTCTTTCATTCACATACACGTGGTCATCAAGATGGTTACATATGTCAACCAATCAGGGCAGAGACAGCAAAAGCCACACCCCGTGTCAACTACAAGGACACACCCCTAAGTGGACACCTAGAGTGGACATAGCTACTCTCTCCCCTTCCTGGCAGGTACACCTCTCGGCTACATCAAAGAAAAATAGAGTTTTTCCATTTCCATTTATCAGGGTGTGCCTTATTTTCTTTCCGAGTGTGAAGTACACTTGTAAATCCATTTCTCTTTGCTCAACATAATGCGTATTTTTAAAAAAACTTTTGGTATACTGATAAAAAGGTGGGGTTATTTCAGCTTGTACCACGAGTTTACAATAACATGGCTGACCAATGTCTACTACACAAGAATACATATGAGAGTAACGTGCATCCATGTTTTTTGTGGTGGTATCCCCCACATTCTTTTTGCGCTAGTCAGCACTTTGGGTCATGGTACAGTATTGTGATAAGAAATTTGTGTTTCTTTAACCCATTCTCAAAGTGCGTCTTACAGCGCGCGGCATCGCTGAAATCTCAGGGTTTGGGCGATTTTTTACCGATTTTCAAAAAATTGTAACAAAAAACCTCTTAAAGTTAAAAGTATCATTCAAACGTTGTTAGAAAGATAAATTTAAGTAGAAAAAGATTTTTCTTACTTGAAATCCGTCCGTTGCTGACGCTTTGTGGAAGACTGTGTTGAATTACGTAACCAAAGTGATGTAAGACAGTTTTGAAAAAGTCCCACTGACACGAAACTATCGCCGATTAAAGCCGTTTGCAGCACTTGTAATCCATAAAACGTTGTGGAAATTATCCATAAATGCCAGGGGTTTCCCATGAAACAGCTGGTATGGTTTTCAAACAATTCCAAGGCTTGTGCGGCACTTAGACGAAGATGGCGACCGACCAGACATTTTTTTCCCTGCTAACGAGGTGGCGTGCTCAAGAGAATAAAACGTGCAAATGGCGTCTCCTTCCGTCGTTCAAGGGAAGAAACTCTATAGAGAAATGATTCTAGAAAAACACCAGTGACTTCCCTTGCCAGCAAATCGTTTTTTTGGTCAAAAACTTCTTTTTGCAGCACCCGCTGGCCAACCAGCGCAGCGGTTGCAAGCATTTATATACTTTACGCCAGCCAGCTAGCGCAGGGGGCACATTGAGTTAACAACACTTAACATCACCCATCATAGGCCCACCCCCAACCCTCATGCATGCAAGCAGTTGCCAATGCAGGGAGGGTTCTGCTACCCCCCTTTTTGCAGTCGGCATGGTATATGCACGCCACACAAAAGGAGAGACTCAGCGTTCGAATCTCTTGCAGTCTGCCCAAATGCAGGAAAAGGCGTCTCAGAGAGGCAAAATGTGGGGGACACGTAGGACGGCTGTACGCATCCAAGCTCGGTCCGGACCGCTGACTAGGTCAGGAGTGGACGCAGGCAGGATCGTGGACCAGGGCAAGAGAGTGACTGTCAGGTACCAGTCACCAGGGCTCTGAATCATGACCAAAAAGCTTGCCAGGAAGACAGAGACCAAGAGCCTTCACGCTGCTGGCGGACGTCCGTCTCCCTCCCAGAAAGCATGAGTTGCACAGGCAAGACAGCTAGATGCCACTCATGGCTTCAAAAACCGCTGCATGCCTAACTCAAGGGAGGAGAGTAGAGCGCCACCAGGAGAAGAAAAGGTCCCAGGTCGAAACCCCAAGGGGAATGTGAACCGGGGACAGTGTGATACCACAGATCACAGGAGCAAAGAGAGCTGCATTTGGGAAGCAATGGGACCCAAAGCTGCCAAGGGTGGTGACGGCTGCCCTCCTGCACACCCACCCAGCTGAGACTGACAAGAGGACTGTCTGCCAAGAACGAGAGTTGGTTCGCAAGGTCCACTGCCCATATGTGCTTGCGGTAAGCACAACGCGGTGAGGAGAACTGCCCACAACACCCAGAGGTTGATGGGTAAGTTTGCCTCCACTTCTGACCAAGTGCCAGAAGCGACAGGGAGTGGGTACCTTAACTCAAGAGAGAGGGAGCATGATGGGAAGCCTGATGACAGCCAGGCCAGGATGGTCCATGGCTGGAACAGAAGGGTGAAGCATCTGGTGCTGGAACCAGTGCATGTCCACTGGATGGGTGGCCCCAATGGTGCACCAACGAGCTGCTGGAGATGGTCGATGCGACTGGGGACAAAAAGGACTGTCTAGACAGCTGTGTCGAATGCCATGCCTAGGAACGTGAAACAGACTATGGCATGAGTTGTGACTTGCTGAGATTCAGAGAGAATTCCAGCAGACACACCTGTGACATGGCCACCTGCGTGTGCAAGTGTCCCAGGCCAGCTTCTGCTGCGACTGTACTAGGGCGGCCATCTCCAAGTCCAGAGCCACCCATCTGCTATCGGAAGGGCAACGTGCCAGAGGGAGGGGAGCAGGCTCCCACAGCAGACTGAACCTGTCCGCATCACATGCGGCACCTAATGCACTGCATGATTGGGTTGCTCTGCTTATGACCACGGGCCTCTCGACCCTGGGAGGCTTGAGTGCCAAGGCCACCCCCGGGCGAGGATTTGGTGCAAGGCTGTGGCCCATCGGAAGAATGCTTGCAAGACCGCTGGAAGGAGAGCAAAGCAAGGGAAGATTCCCCTGAGCCAGCACCAAAGTGACCAGTGTGTGCACGGTATTGCGAACATGCCATCAACACACCTGTCAGCGCAAGAAAGCAGATTTGCAAGGAAGCGAAGTCTGCGTCTGGGCAGAAAACTGTGCAGCCCTCGGTAAAAATGGACTGCTGGCATTAGCCAACACAGCAGAAACCATGACACTGGACATATCCATCGCAACCCATACAGCCATCTCAAGCAGTCGACCTGTGACCACCAGAAACGCAAGGAGGAAGGAGGGGCCTGGCGCCCGCTGGAAGCAGACCAGACCATCGTGTGGGACTCATGGGCCAGCCACAAAGTGCTGATGCACGGCTTAGGAGGGCACCAGAAGGTACCCACTGGACCGCCTGGGGGAAGGAAGACAATGCTTCCAGTGGCAGAATAGTGACGCATGCAGGCGGTGTGGAACAAAGCGGGGATCCTGCCATGTCTCCCGCAGAGAAGCTCACACCATCAGTGACGCATGCAAGCGGGGCCCGTGAGCACGGTACCAAAATGTGGACAGAAGAGTGCCGCTTCCTGCTGTCCCTGGACTGCGCACTGTGGCGTGGTCTCCCCCAGGAGAGCAGCCAACTCTCGTCTGGAGTGAAGAAGCATAGCTTGCTTCTCATCCGCTGTCTCAGAGCCATAGGCATTTGAGACCACACCCCTATCCAACTCTGCCGGCGTTGCCTCAGGAGAGGAAATGGGAGAGTGGACAACAAAGCCCAGGTGCAAGTGCGCAGTGCACCCTCGGCAACAAAAGAGGTGGGCGATTGTTACCCCGACTGGTAGCTTCCCCCCACTCGACCGGAACAACCCCAGGGGTGAAACCAGACACTCCCCCATCCACTCTGAGACCAGCGGAAGAGCAACTGACAGACAGCGGAAGCACCCGGCGAGTCAGACACCTGCACGCCTTGGGGGGAGTGTGCGTGAGCAAGTCCACCGCCATCGGTACTAGAGCACAGAGGCACCAACCGGAAGGACCAGTGGCCATCCCTCCCCAGGGGCTCCCGCTAGAGTAGCCACCGCGTTACTCTAGCCCCCACGGTGGGTGGAAATAGTCCGAGTGCAGCACCCGGACTGCGAGGGGTTTGGGGCTCAAGTCAATAATTGTTCTTTCTTGCCAGGATCTATATTCTACATCTAAAACTTAATCTCGTTTACTTATTTGAACACTTGAATGCTGCTGGCTTGATGACCATTTAAATGAAAGCCTGATAATTTTGCCAGCTTACTGCGCTTACATGTGCATTGAGTGTTAACCGATAATTTGGTATTTTACATGTAATGTAGGAGTGATTGAGAAGTACACTCTACATATAATGGATTCAGAGATGTTTGTCTTTGAACGTGTGCTCGCTGGATTTGTAAGTTCAGAATTTAGTCCGTTCTGGCATAATCTGTTAGAAACGTCTGTTGAGGTCCTTGCCATAAGAAACATCGAACGATTTGTAAATTTGCTGAACAGATCTGTCTGGAGAAGCAATATTTATACCAATTGTGTTTTGCCTTGCTCACAGATTTTGAATACAAGAGACTCAGAAAGTCGTATTTTTGACCAAAATTATTTGCTATCCCAACAGCCACTGAGTAAGAATGAAGAAGTATTGTTTTAATCACCTAGTGCATTCTGAGTATCTTCTTGGTTCTTCTGATCTATTCTCTTGATTTAATTATAGAGGAGATAAACTACGGTGATCACGAGTCTCTGATTTTGAGAGAGGTTGTGGAGATAAAGTACCAGTGTGACAGACGAAGAGAAGCACCATGTAGAGATCAGTCATCTGTGATAGAGATTAATTTTTCTATTGCAGATATCTGGCTAAAAAATCTAACATATGCAAGCAGTCAAAGGATAAATGCACAATAACAGGAGTGACACACCTGAATTCTTTATAGAACAGAAATGCTCTAGTGAGGTGGTTAGATATAGGTAGTCTGCCATCTAAGCAGGAAAACCACCTTCAATTCTGGCAGCACTTGGCACATTCTTACCTTGAATTCTGCCAACACTTCATCACTTGGTGTGTTTTTATCTTAAATTCTGTCAACATTTTAGTGTTGCAGGTTGTTGCTCCAGCCAACCAAGAGAAAGTGCGGAGAGGAACGAGGGAGATGGCCAGCTGAGAGGCAAAGGTAACCCGAAGGCCAACACTTCAGCACAGTTCTTACCTTGAATTCTGCCAACACTTCAGCACTTGGTATGTTCTTACCTTGAATTCTGCCAACACTTCAGCACTTGGTATGTTCTTACCTTAAATTCTGCCAACACTTCAGCACTTGGTGTGTTCTTATCTTAAATTCTGCCAACACTTCAGCACTTGGTATGTTCTTACCTTAAATTCTGCCAACATTTCAGCACTTGGTGTGTTCTTACCTTAAATTCTGCCAACACTTCAGCACTTGGTGTGTTCTTACCTTAAATTCTGCCAACACTTCAGCACTTGGTGTGTTCTTACCTTAAATTCTGCCAACACTTCAGCACTTGGTATGTTCTTACCTTAAATTCTGCCAACACTTCAGCACTTGGTATGTTCTTACCTTAAATTCTGCCAACACTTCAGCACTTGGTGTGTTCTAACCTTGAATTCTGCCAACACTTTAGCACTTGGTGCGTTCTTACCTTGAATTCTGCCAACACTTTAGCACCTGGTATGTTCTAACCTTAAATTCTGCCAGCACTTCAGCACTTGGTGCGTGTCACGAACCTCGGTCAAACATAGAGGGAGCCAGATAAGCCGACCTTGTAGCGCCCAGTCTGACCTTAGGTCAACAAAGGCTCGACCGCCCGGGTTGTGAAAGTGACCCAAAGAAGGCACACGCGCAGGGTCCAATCGAGGCCAGGGTGACAAAGGGCATCGGCCAACCGGTGAGTCGAATATCAGTCGCGATCGAGTACTCGCAGGAAAATTTTTGAGAGCTGAGACTCGGTGCGTACGACGTGCGCCGCGCTAAGATAACCGGGTAGGTTAAAAGGGTGCATACGAGAGCGGACGGTGTGACTGGAACGAACGATATGCGACTACTGCATTTCATCTGTGAGAATCGACGCGTGCGAGTAAGAAATACACGCTCGGAGAGATCGTGCCTGGAATTCTACATTTTGGTTGTAGCTAGCCAGGGTGCCGAGAACTCGATGGTGAGAAGTCGCAGTAGAAAGAGTCACAGAAGATCACGTAATCGGCGGTATCACTCGTAGAAAAGTATACTCCTGTATCTGAGTTACGATTGGTGTTCGACGGACTGAACCCAATCTAGTGATTAGCCCAGTGCCCGGTGTCGGTGTACACTGTAGAAGAGTGTCGGTGGACAGTGGTAGCTATTCCGTGGGGAGAGTGTGCGACGTGAGAAAGAGTCGTGCAACACCAAGGAACTAGCCCACTACCACGACCGTGTTGAATACGTAGGATAACTACGCATCAAAGGCTGGTTGGAAAGCCGAGAGAGGTAACTTGTATGCCGGGTGTGCATCAAGTTTGTAAACCACAGCTGTTCGTAAGCTGTATCGTCGACAGGGAGAGGAAATCCCTTTATTCAGTAATTGCGCTGAAACTCTCCACGAGGTTACGATAACCACGGTGACGCTACTTAGTGCGGGAGACACTAAGCTCAGTGGGGGTATCAACGACACTGCAGAGGGAACAACCCCAAGTCTACATACCAAACCACCACCCGTACGAGGAGCAGCCAGTGACCAAGAGAGCATTTGAATGAACAATTGAACTTTTGTGGAATACTGGAGCGCATACCACAGCAGGTGACAACCAACCAAGGCCACGGTATTGTACGATTAGCTATTACTTGTAAAGTGTGGGTGTGGGGTTTGTGTAGGAGGAAGGTGTGTGTTTGAGAGTGTGATCAGTAATTATAGAAGATTTATTACTAACACCATTATTCATTGCATTAGATTGGTAGGAGAGAGGAAGTGAGCTGTGGCACAGCCCTATCGTGATAGAGGAAACAAAATTACCTTGTAAATAAACTACACTTTAATTCTCTTTCTCAGAAATCATCTTTGTTATCTTTAGTTGTGTAATAGAGTGGAGTGGGGGCTCGGGCCAGGGAAGGTTAGCGAGATAGTGATTTCTGAGGTCTCCACTCATAAGTAAGAATATATTTGTTCGCGGACGGGGGGAACGCCACCACGAGCCAATTGTGTGCGTGTGACAAGGTCACGCAGGCGGGGAGATCAGCACAGAGGTCGGTTGATTCTCTCAAAACCCCCAGTTTGCATCAGTGTGTTCTTACCTTAAATTCTGCCAGCACTTCAGCACTTGGTGCATTCTTCTCCTTTTCTTTGCTCTTCTCAGGGTGTAACTCAACAAGCGCAGGATCTGCTGGCTGGATGGTGTCCATGTCCTCAACACTGGCAGGACTGAAGGATGGGTCTACAGGCTTCTTTTGGGATTTGCCATGATGCCCAGCCTTCGGCTGCTCATTGGAGTCTGCCCTTTTCCCATCTGTCACAGGCCAAAAGGCAACAACACTGAAGTAAAGTTTTAAAAAAATGCATTAATCACTTGTACATGACTGACCAGCACAGACAGATGTCTTTCATTAACTCAATCGTGACGTAGCGTTCGTAGCTCGAGCCGTCCCGGTGGACGCAGGATTTTTAGCCTTTTTTCAAAAACTCATTAAAAAATCCCCCCAAAACAATAGAAAATTAATTTAAATATCGTATCTAACTACAATAAATAAAGAAAACTCATTTCTTACTGTGTTTCTTGGACCTTGTTCCATAATTTGTAAAATCCTTTGATGGAAACACAACCCAAGTTGAAGTAATCAAAAAGTCCTCAGGATTCCTTATAGTCTGTTCAATACTATTTATAACACGTGCTCCCTCGTTTTTCTCTTCGTAATCACTCTCTTGTGTCTTTCAGGCACAAATAATCTTGTCTTCATCCACTTTATCACAGTAAATTTCCTAAACAATGTCATTTTCCTCATCAGCGCATCATTTGAAGAGTAAATCTAGCATTTCTCAAGAGACAAAGCACATTTTTCACTCGCTTGGAATTGTGGTCGAAAACCGGTCTAAACGTAGTAAAAGGGAAGCAACTCGTGAAGAAATGATTCAGCTTTCGAATGTAAGAGTTCTTTACCTTAGACGATTAGCGATTCTCCATAAATAAATTGTCAAAGTTGCTTGGTTTATTTTCCGCATTCGTCCGTAAGCGTGGCCTATGCTGCACAGAATATTTTCCGCACACGTCGCGATTGAGTTAAAAGTATACTGATACTGAGAACTGCTCAACATGCTGCGCACCTCCACAAGTAACTGCGATGGTTGAATTTTGGTTGGTCGGCTGGCATGAACTTTTCAGAATAATTATAAACAATGTAGGCAAACACTTATGCACAACACTTGCTGTTTGCTACAAAAGATGTTGGTCTGGAAAGCGCAAACCACTCCCAGCAGGTACTACCCTACCCTTGATATACATACATCTTTCTCTTGCCACAATTATTTAATGTACACGTGAAGCCTGCCTTGTGTGGACACCCTCGTTCCACCCAAAAGTGTCTTTACATGACACGTGTCATTTTGCCAGAGGTCGCCCTGATTCGCAACCCAAGTTAACCTGCACTTGTACTCAGCATAAAGACCAATCAAACAGAGAAAAAGCACATTTTCAGGTTTCAAATTTTCAATGGATTATTCAAATTTTATAATCCCAGATTGCAAATTAAATTGTATGCATATTTATTGACCCATTCTTGACTTGCAGAACACGTGTAAGAGAAAGCCCATGTAAAGCTTAGATTTAAAACATGTAACACATTCGATGCTAGCCATCTGGAGTGGTCTCTGGTTGATGATTATGACGGAAGTTTTAGGCCACGCGTAAAAATCCAAAGAAATAACTGTAAATGCTATAGACAAGACACAAACTAATTTTTAAATTTAAAAATGCTGGTATGGCAACACTCTAATGCGTGAATGTTCACTTTGAAGGTGTGCTGACAATGTTAGTTACTTAGCTGAACATTGACAAAGACAGGCTTGGACTGCAGAACTTGGTTGTAGAACTCTAACGTTGTACTTGAAACTGGATAACCATGAACAGAAATGTTGAACTGGTGCACTAATGTCAAGATGAGTTGAAGGGTTGATGGACTGGACCAATGTGCATAGATATAGAGGTGTGAAGATGCATTGTAAACAGTTGAAACCAAGGAGATGAGGCAAGCAGACAGGAGATGCAGAAGTAATGCTTCTCTAGGGAGAGAGAGAGTGAGAGAAATAGTGAGAGAGCAATTGCGAGCATGCGAGCATGGTTGATGGTTGCTTTCTTGGTGAGTTTGTATGTGGTTGCGTGTGGTGTCTGGATATACTCTGTGATACTGTGGGTGTCTTCGTTGTTTTTGTAAAGCGCATTAAGCCCTTCAGGGGAATAGCGCTCTAGAAGAATCCTTCTATTATTATTATTATTATTATTAGAAAAGTTTAATGAATGGATGAACAAGGCCTTCCCAGTCAGGCCATCTGGGCGATTCCAGTTACCAACAGTTGAACCTGCTGTCAGGAAACACTGATCCGTCCAGACGACTGTTTAAAACTGAGGGCAAGCTCCTCTGTCCAGGCGACAGTTGAAGGAGTTTTGGCTTACTATAACAGTAGATGAAGGATGATAAGTCTGCTCAAACAGCAGGTTAAAGAGCCATTGGTCAATCAAAGGGTTCACACAGGACAGGTCTCACTGGATACATTTTTAGTCATTCTTTGCATCGTAACATTTTCTACGCTGGTCTGAGCACTTGCACATCCTTCTCCTGTCACATGCTGTATGTGTTGTACATATTTCCTTCATATCACCAAAATCCTGCCCTATATTATGGTTTTTGTTCAATTTTCCTTCCTTGATATGATCACAAATCCACGCCTAGGAGATTAATAATAAATCCATGTCCTACACTTTCACTCTGATCATTCAGACGTTTTCTTCTTTGTACTTAAAGTGTATATGGAAATCTGCATGAAAGTTTTCACTATGATTTTAAGGTACATATCAGGGGACAAAGGAAATTTTATCTAAAGGAATGCACACAAATACAACACACCAGATGCATAATTATCTTAGACACTGTACTTTTTAAAAAAAATTACACGAACCCAAAATACTCTTTACTTCTTTGATGAACTCCTTGTCATACACTTGTCTCTCCTCCCAGATGTTAAAAATCCGCTCCACTTTGGGTTTGATGGTCATGTCCCTGCAGAGTCAGCAAAATTATTATATTATAACATTGATCAAGATTAAATCATCCAAAAGACAGTCAGTCCACTTAATCTAAGTCTTAGGAAACAAGAAAAAAAATTGTGTTGATTGATTTTTCACAATTTCAAATTCTATTCATATCTAACTTTCATTTTTTAAAGAATGATCCTCATCTATATCTTCTTTCAGCTTGATTAATAAATGAACAAACGATTATGTCCTGGTAATATCTGACTAGACAATGATAGATTGACACACACACACACACTGGCACACAACAATATACATACAATCCAAGTGGCAGTTGTCATTTTTTTTCAAATTCATAACATTTCCATTACATACTACACTACTTATACATTGAAATTGTCATTGATCCTGGTGACTTCTTTCACCACTGTTGATTTTGATTTTAAAAAATGGGTTAATTATTCCCACTTCTATTTTTTAGCAGGGGCAAAAGGGAGAATTAAAGGAACAGAACCATAACATCAAACACTAAAATACCTTGCGACAGTTTACCTGACTAGCGCAGTAGCTTGCTTCAATTGCTGTTTGAATGTTTCGATGAACACAGATGCTTTTTTCCTCTTGCTGTTCTGAACTACATCATTGCACAGGTAGAATAGAGTCAGTCGATGAGATGGTTTTACTGAAAAAAAAAAAACTGCAATGCCTAAAGCTGAGAGGTTAGAAACCATGTCCTGGTCACTTCAAGTTACACTGCAGTTATGTATAGTATGTTCTCTGATTGCTAATGTTTCTTTACAATTTAGGTAAACTATACAGTATATACTTTTACTGCTAATGTTTCTTTACAATTTAAGTAAACTATACAGTATGTTCTTTTATTGCCAACATTTCTTTACAATAACTATACAGTATGTTTATTGTTAATGTTTCTTCACAATTTAAGTAAACTATACAGTATATATACTCTTATTGCTAACATTTCTTTATAATTTAAGTAAACTATATAGTATGTTCTTTTATTGCTAATGTCAACAGCATAAATTATAAAAGTTATTTCTCTTTTTTCTTTGCTATGCACTATTTTGCTTTCTGCTGTTGACATGAATACTTTTATGCAGCTATTTGTTCAATAATAAAATTTTGAAAGAGAAGACATTAACAAATGTTTATATATGCAAAAGTGCTTAATTTTTATCTTTAAATATACATATTATTTACTAAACACAGTTCATTCTATCTTGTTCTACTGTCATTAAAGTGTGATACCAGACCCACAGCACAAAAATTTTAGACTTTCTCTTTTAGACCTGTTTTTCACAAATTAAGCAAACTAAAATAGCTAGCAGAATAAGACGATGTTGTAACAGGCATAATGTTGCACTCAAGCTGGCCTTCATTTTGAAGTTTCTAGTGAAGTACTGACCAGAAATCTGCTATGGCTTATTTCAAGTGAAGTTTTAATTATATTACAAAAGTTTGATAGTTATTAAAGGTTTGAATTTATGTATTGCCAAGAAGAGATTTTGCATCAAAACAATTAAAAGAGAAGAAGATACACTCATGCTTATCTTGCTTAACTTGCAGTGACTGATCATGATGACATAAACCAGATTTTTTTTCATTAATTTATTATTCACCTGTTACTGCAAAGGAATTTCAAATATGAAGCATTGAATCCAAAACCCTTACTAATTACGAAATAAACATTGCAAGTAGTTATTAATTTGTGCTATTTTAATATTGGTTAAAGGTACAACATACTTTTAAGAAGATAAATTATACATATATAAGCAAAATGTTTGAAAATCAGAACCAAATCTGACCTAGAAATATTGCCCATTGGTCCTTTACTAAGTTATATATAGCTACCAGGTATCTTTTCCTTTATTATATAGGCCTTAAAAATACTTTCTTATATGCATGCGTTTTAGAAAGTGGTAAAATTTATCAATTTATCATTTATGTTACTGACTCTTACAAGTTAAGAGTGTGACTCGTTTGACCCTAGTTAAGTATGGTTGCGCCAGACATACAAACTGCATGCATGTTAGATTGACAATCTATAATATTCTTCCACACTTCACACTACATACAGAAAAATGCCAACATTTAACGTTAATACTGATCCAGATGTTTTAAATCAGTCGTCTGATGTTCCATATGAAATAATATTCCTAATACTACAATGATGCAAGATAAAAGATTTTACAAATTCTCGTGCAAGGCATTTAATATTAACATCGAACATTACCCGACTTCCTCAGCACTTTTGACCATAGTTCCACAATACGTTCGTGATGAGATTTGTGATGTATGATCCAAAGTGACAGACTCTGAATGCTATCCTGAGTGTTCGTAACAGTCATCAACTTTTTCTCAACACTCTCTTCGTTCAAACTTGACGCCATGTTGTTTAGGTTCAATATAGAACAGGTCTGACTAAGTCAGAATAACGTACTGTACGTCGCAACACCTTAAATTAATAGATGCATTTCCAGCGAAATTCCTTTCACATTCATATATAATTTGTATGTTGGTACCTAACATGCACAACACTCAATTTATCTTATACACAGTTTATGCACTCGATTGCAAAGACGGCAACATTGCAGTCGCCATTTTCGATGACTCGTGCACACGCGATCTTGGTACTAATCCAGCGAATTATAGTTAAATACAAAAATCACGCCCTCGATCGTTTTTAATGTATATTTTAGAAATATTGATCATCAATTGCCAATAACCACTTTTTTGTCATGACGTAATTAATGCACGGTTAACCAATGAGCGCCAGTATTGGATCAGCAGCCTAAAGCCTCTTGCGTGTAACCCACCTTTAGTGTACGGAAGACAGTGCTGTGTGTGTTGTTTACAAATGTTTTGTTAAAATTCAAGTGAAACTTTGAGTTTATGTGCGGGATTTTTGTCTTCGTCCGCTACCATGAAGAACACAATAATACTACTGGTGGAGTTTCCGTACAGGACTTACGCTGAACAAAAAAGTTCATTAAGAAGGGTACAGGATGGCTGAGTTAAAGTTAGGCCTAGGGTGTGCACAGACCCAGCATTTTTTCGGGTGTGTTTCGTGCCACTATCGTGTACCCGGTGTGACGGAAAGGTGACAAGGCAAGCTTGTAGAAGACTCTGTCAAAAAAGTTCGCTTAGTTTTTGTACTTGGAAATGCTGTTGTCTTAAACCACAGCTTCAACACCAACTGCTTGTGGAGACGCACACAGGGAGCACAAGCCGCACGCTCAGTGGGGGAACTTGAGTAGTTTAGCAGCAGCGCTTGGCCACGTTGGAACTCCCGATGAATGGCTAGTGTTGAGGCTAGCCACAGACTATGGCCAGAAAGAAAAATGGTTCTTACAAAGTTTCTGTCGCCACTGGTTTCATCGGGTTTATGGTGGGAGTGCTGCTGGCCAATTGGTGCACAACAAATCTTCTTACACGATGTGGATTACCCGATTTCTGTTGCCCTGCAGACTTGGCTGCTGGAGACGGGTCTGGCCAGAGAGAAGAGCCAGAGGCGGAGGGACAAGTCGAAAGTCAGACAGCAAAAGATAGAGACTCGTTTGTCTTTGTTGGAATCATGACGGCAAAAAAGTTTATCGACAATCGAGGTCTGGCGTCGCATCGCACGTGGGCTAGCAGAATCAACGGGAAAGTTATGTTCTTTTCCAGCGAGGGCTCAACCTCAAACTACGGGGTGCCAGTTGTAGCTTTACCAGGGGTAGACGATTCGTACCCCCCACAAAAGAAATCATTCATGATGTTGAAGTACATGCACGATCATTTCCTAGACAAGTACGAATGGTTTGTTCGGGCAGACGACGACGTGTTTATTAAAGGTGATAAGTTGGACCAGTTTCTTCGATCGATAAACAGCTCTCAGCCGCGCTTCATTGGCCAAGCTGGAGTGGGCAAGCCCGAGGAACTGGGACTGCTAAGTCTAAAAGCCACAGAAAATTTCTGTATGGGTGGACCGGGAATGATCTTGAGTCGAGAAACGCTAAGGAGGATGGCACCGCATATCGGTTACTGTTTACAGAATCTGTACACTACACACGAGGACGTTGAAATTGGTCGGTGCATCCGTGAGTTCGCCGGCATCCAGTGCACGTGGGCATATGAAGTGAGTAGGTGATGTAATAAAAACACAACTTATGTCTTCCCGTCTGTGTACTGAACACGATTATACATGTATCTGTCTCTGTAGGATGAACACTACTTCCAAGTGTTTGGAATACTGCAGTATGTGAATTTTCAGTTGTGTTCTAATTTTTCATTTTAGGGTGGGGGTGCAGGGAGAGAGAAGGTCTGGGGTGCTTTTAATGTTTGGCTCAGAATATTTTAATATTAAAAGTGAATTTTAAACAGGATGAATAGTGAATATTAAACAGTGAATTACTGAGTATTAAACCTAGTGATTCCAGTGTAAGTAAACATTGGCAAGTTAGTAAATGAAACTCAGTAACGAGCAGCATTGTTTCTCGGTACTTCATGATGACCCTGCCCCAGAGGGAGGCTGGTCTGCAACCACTGGTAGACAGTCAGCATCTCTGATAAAACTACAGCTGGCTGCTTAACTCAAACACAACCCTAGTACCATCCATCTAGAGTATGTCTTTAGCTGAGTGTCTCATTTATTTCATTAAGTACCCTAGGACTCTTAGTTTTACCACCACATTTAGCGAGGCTCACTGCAGCGTTCTGTTACCGAAATGTGAAAGCACCTTAGCCACAGATGCTTACATGTATTTCAATATTATCAGTAGCACAGATATCTGTACAAAATGAGTGGGTTCTGTTGAACAAGCTTTTTATTCGACAACCTCAACAAAGTACTGGCAGCGCTAGACACAACCGTATGCTGACGTATGCAATCAAGGGAGCCTGTCCTCATTTGTTCTTGATTGAAGCTTTTTATTGCTAAACCAGTGAAGGTGTTTGTTGGTGTTTGGTTTTGAGTTTAGCATTTGTAGCTCTGATTCTTGTCCATTAATAGTATCTTGTAGTATGTCACCAAAGCAAGCTACTGTACGTACTCCTGTCAATGCATTAGAACCATAACAGTTATTTCACAATTTAGCAGGAAAACTTGATTGTCTTAGCCGTTTGGCCTGTCCAAAGTCAGTCCATACATTTGACATATTGACCTGTGACATGCAACCTGTGACCCCCAAAAATGAGACGTGGTGCTCCAGGATTTGGTCTTATCTGTGCCAAGATTTTGTTTTTTCAGCAACAAGGAAGTAAAAATTAGATCAGAAAGGTACTGGATTCATATTGAAGTAACCTGGCAAGAAACATTGTGAATTGACGGGTGTAGGATTATATGCTATACTGAGGGATTAAAGTTAATATCAGTTTTGTTCCTAAGTAATAGAACTAATATAAAGTCTGTAATCTTCTCCACCCTTCAACTAGTCGCTGACATAAAGTTTGAAAGTTTCAAGTCATGCACTGATGTGTTGGGCTGGGAGAAAAACACTTGTCTGGTTGGTAAACTGTGATTTATTATAGAAAGGAATCGCACATAGATCAAGATATTTCACAGTTATTTATAATTATGGTTAGGGAATATGAGGATTTACAATTTAGGATAGAAATGTAAATGTACATGTGTGTGTGTGTGGTCATTAACAAGCCTGCAGCGTCTGAAGTGTGGAGATAAGATGGGGCTGGTGTACAGTCTCTAATGAATTTGCACAAACTGAGTCTGCCTCAGAACGAAATCACAATATTTGAGGAAGAAACATCTTCATCTTCCATTTCTCCGACACACAGCATCTCAGCTAAAGGGTCATTAAAAGAAGGAAAGGAGGCATGCTTGATATCTGCCAATATCCAGTTTCATTGTACTGACACAAATTCGTGACAGCAAATGTTGCTAACAAACTGACCAGCTGCTGGTTTGATTTTACAGCAGTTTAGAAGCAACTAGAACTTTCTGATTAAAACAAATTGTCTTAATCTGATATGGCAGCCTTCCAAATGGTGAGCAAAAGGTGAAAATAGGCTGAGAGAGAATTTTTTTTTAAAAGGCAAGGTGCCACAATCTGTGTGCACCAAATCTGTGGATAATATAAAAACGTGTCATATCTATAATACAGTGATAATATTTTGAACGAGTAACCCCACCTTTCTGTTTATATATAAGTAACTGGACCACCATTGTTGTGTGGTACTAGTAAACAAATTATGTTCAAAGGGGTGTTGCAGTGTAGTTATACAGTATACTGCCCCCCCCCCCAAAAAAAACATTGAAATTGAAAGACCAGTGCAAATGGCATCTGCTATATGGTGTATCATGATGCCAAAAAACATAATTGTGCTATTTATCTAGGAATATCGCTATAGTTCACTTTGTGGGACCCCACATTGCTGTAAAACTATCAAGGTGTTATGTAACATTGTTTGGTGTTAAACTGTCAGTGTCATATAGCATTGCCACCGTGAGCATGCTCTGTACTATCATAAATATCCTTGAACCAGGGCAAGGTAGCACAAGAGAAGAACATAGCTGAAGTATTCTGAAACAACCCCAGGCTGTTACCTGATGAAGGCATTTTCTTTCCTATCAAGTTCAATGCACAGGGGAAGCTGTACAACTTAACCAGGGTAACTGGTGTGGTTCTAAGTGCAAATGGGTTGAGGTACCCAGAGCCAAATGAACGTTTTCCATCCTGGTTAATCAAATTCTGACTCTTCCCACAGAGATGCAGACTGCAGACAGTGATCAAACTACATGGCAGCCAGTGAGTGGTATTTCACTAAGAAGGGCATTAACATGGCCCTTTGTTTGCCCTCTGGACCGAGGGCAGATAAACTGGCAAGTGCAAAAGTTTGTGGCTGCTTAATGGGTAGAAGTTGTTACAGTCTGTTTGCACAGTTGTATCTCACCATAGGTTACAGCTGATAACACCAGTGTCTAGTTATAATGGTCACACCAGATAACTCTACAGGAAAGTACTGCCAGTCGGAGAGAGAGATTTTCTTAATATCACCATGACATGGGCTTTATTTGTGGCCTGCAGGTGACAGTAATGCTCAGTGAGGGGGAAATTTTCTTGTTGATAAAAAGGGGCCCTTTGTGGCATTCCTTTGGCCAATATTTGAATTGTACAGTCAGCAAGATATTATTATGCAAGAGGCGGATGGTTGAAACTGACTTTCTGTCAGCAGAATGCACAAAGCGGTTTTACAGTCAGCCATTGTGGAATGCTGTATAGTTCAAGTCATGTGATATCTATTCATTTCTGACCTAGGCAGGCCATCGAGCACTCCTTTCCTGACACAGTTTTAATAACAAACTGCACCTGCCATGCTGTGACAGAATGGAGTCTGTATACTTTGGATACCCAGCAGACGAAATGTTTGCTTTAAGCTCTGTTTCTTTCAGAACTAGACCGCCCTGTGGTCGACCTTCTGGCTTTGGGTTTGGTGCACTGTTCAGTCTAGAGCTTGCAGGTGGAGGTCACACAGTATGTACTGTCCATGGTGACGGTGTTTGCCTCCCCTCGGCAGGTTCCTAACCCACTGAAACATATTCATATAATATTGTGCAGATCTTTGAATTCGTCTATATTTAAATATTCTTGATATCTAATATATATAATTATTGATTTATTCATTTCTAGATTATTAATTATGTTTGTACTTAACACGCTAGAACACAAAAACTATTCGTGACTTTGAACTTCACAGAGGCCAGAAAACTAACTGGATTTTAACCAGGAAAACGAGCGGGTCGTCTGGTGTGGACGGTACATCACTGTGTCACAGGCTCACAACGATTTAGTACGAACCTCTTTGGGACGTCATAGCGGGCTTGAACTGTTTTTAGCTGCATTTCTGCAGTTCATTTGCAGCCAGATTTTCTTGTATGATCTACAATAAGATGTGATTACACAAACAGACCTTCGCAGCTTTGCTCAGAAAAATAAATCTGAGCGCCGGTGTCGGATTTCTAGGTGGTGCCTCTGGGTACCACACGACATCGAGTCCCGCCCTGCCCCACTTTTCCCGTTCCCATTTCCACTGCGGCTCGAGGGGCGCCACGGCCACGTATGAACTCACTCCTTTTGTTCTAACCGCCCCCCCCCCCCTACACACACACTAATCGGGGGGCGGGGAGGGGGCGCCCTTTTCTTAAGGAGCGACGGAGGTGCAGAGTAGTGAGGCAGGGCTGACAAGAATGCGGTCTTGGAGTTGACAGTAGGTAGATCGGGTTCATTGACGACCGTTGGGAACTTGACAACCGACCGGGCGCCCCACGGTGTAATATATCTGCGTAATTTACCCAGTAAAAGTCCGAACTACGCAACGAAATGTCAAAGCGGGTTAAGCGTATACAATAATATTTTAGAGGGGAAATGTGCCTCCTTTGGGAAGATTAAAACTAAGCTTGTAAAAGGTTTGCAGGTTGTATGACGGTGTAATTGCTGAAGTATATTGTTTCGAGTTTAGATACACCCTCTGAAACTTCGCAGTGGGGATTAGCTAGCCCTTTAAAATCCTAAGGTAGCAGAACAGTGCTGTTTGAACCAAACCGCGATGAGCTCTGGGGTGGGATCATACAGCGTTCGTAGCTAAGTGTAATCCCCGAGACTAAGAATGTCTATGGCCCTTATCCAAGGACAGTTACCGATTACATTACCTTAAACTACTAAACCTAGCTGTGGGTGGACACTGTGGTAGTCTTGCTGGACATTAAAATAAAGCACGCACCAGCCCGCCCGGCGACCGTTTATTTTCCCTGATGCAGTTTTATGTTCCCGAGGACCGAAACACCCCATGCAACAGCAACATGTGGCTTTTTTCAGGGGAGTGTCGCTAGGACCAACTGATGATTTCTCAAGGTCTTTGAAAAGATCCACTGTACTTAGATTTGCCTTTAGTATAAATGTGTTACCGACAGAAATTCTTACCAAAAGAAAATGGGGGCGGGGGATGGGGGACTAGGGGCCATCTCGGTGGGCTAGTGAACTCCAGAAATTACTAGCCTGTCGGGGTAGTGAAACATTATGGAACTTGCCTATCCCCCCACTAGACTGCCATAGTTACAAACTTCACGATTTATTGATGCTGCAGCCACCTGGCTGACCTTGGCTGTTCCGTCGTCTCCCGATGGGCTCGCGGTGAGGGCGAGATAGGTTGCGAAGCTTCTATACAAGGCTGCCCCTCCACTGTGACATTTCCGAACCACCCACCCCCAGGACAAAAACCTGCGGCAAATCACGGACCTTCATGTATGGAGGTCCGTGGGCAAATTAAAAGGCCCTCTCCTCAAACCAAAATACAAAGTATCCCATACAGCCCGTTGCTGGCGCTGGTAGTAATAAAAGGTTACGGGGTTCCCATTCCGACGTGATCAGACGTGACCCGCTGCAGGAGATTTGATCTGGGCTTAAATGGCGAAGCACGTGGTGGAACGATCAATCTTGTTTAAATGTAAAACAAGGGAACTGTACCAAGCTAGAAAAGGGACAAAGACGAAGACAATCTACATGTTTCGGGGCACTACCCCTTTATCAGGACGACACAACAAAACGACGAAAAAACGAAAAGGAAAAAGACTTATCTGCAGTAGATGTGGCGCGTTGGCTGCAGAGCAGGAGAATGACCAGGGGACTTCTTGTTGTTGGTTTGGGAGGGAAAGTGCTTCCACCTCGCGGTGATTTCGCACGGGGGGGGGGAGGTAGTGGGCTTGGGGAAGGAAGGGGGAGGGAAGAGGGCCCTGGCTTGGTGCTCTGGACTGGTGGTGGCTGTGTGGTCGCTTTCCTGGCGCGGCTGAAGGAAGGTGGCTGCCTGTGGCTTGAGTGGTGGAGCGCTTGCTGGTCGACCCTACTGTCGCCCTATTCCTGTATTTTGTTTATCTCTACCTTGGTGTTCGCCGTTTACTTTTTAGTGCTGTACAGTTCACGCTTGTCCTATATTTTACTTGGTGTATTTTAATGATTATTACCCCCTTTTCATTTATTTTTTATTATTAAATATATCTAACGTCTGGATAGGCGTTTACTACCTGCGCGGTCAGATCCATTATTTATTGTCTTAATTTTTTGGGGAGGATTTAGAGACGATTTTAGATTGAAGTCAAGGTTTAGATTGTGTAGAGCATTTTTAAGTGTATCCCTTTCCTGGCTATTTATGTTGCACTCTAGCAGGACATGGGAAGTGTAAGTCTGTCCCCACAGCTGCAGGTCACCGGGTCCTTACGAACAAAATAGTATTCTCCATTTAGTCTCATTCTGGCTATTCTACTTTGGTTGTTGGAGTGAAACAGTGTGAGCTCGTTACTCGGGAGTTCTTCTATCTCTCTCCTGGTGCCTTTGGCTTCCTTTTTATACTTTTCGTATTTTTATAGCTGGTTTAATCGCTATTTTTCTCTCTTCCGCTGAAATGGGTACATTTATCTGGATGACGTTTGTGGTCGGATTGTCTTTTATTGCTAGCTTAGCCAATCTGTCTGCTTCCTCGTTTCCGTGGATTCCTACATGCGATGGTACCCAGAAAAGTTTATTTGGATTCCCAAGGGACAGTGAGTAAAAAGGGTTAAAAAGAGGGGCAGCCAATCGCAAGGTGGGTACGAAAAGGGGGGGGCTGTGGAGAGTGGGCGGGGGAGAAAGAGAAAGCAGCGCGGGTAAAGGGGGAGAGAGAGAGAGAGGGAAGGAGGTGAGAGAAAAAGTAAGAGAGACGGAGGGGGAGGCTCAGTGTTTACGGTGGGTGCCATGGTACCAAAATGGGTAATGAAGTAGGATTGTTTACACGAGATGCTGGCAAGGCGTGCATATGACTAACTTGACGGCACCGGAAGTGGGGGGGGGGGGACTGAGTCTGAGTCCGACGACAACAAATGCCAGCTTCACACACCACCATGGTAATCATTCAGTGACCAAAGTATCTTTGCAGTATGACATAATTATTAATAAAAGTAGAATCTATTTCAGTGTTTGTCTCTAGGTGTGTGTGTTGGGGTGGGGTAAGGGGTTCGGGAGACTTCCGGTTCCACAGTTGTGCTCTGTTTGTTTATTGGCCCCTTATTCCTGCTTGTGTCCACACTTGTAGACAAAAAGAATTGGGGTAAAAGGCGGGTTAAGGGAAACATGAGCAATGCATAATCAATGTCTTGTATTTATCTTTGAATTAGCCCTGTTATGCAGTAGATTGATTATCACGTGTCAACATCCCAACTAGATAGTACATCATGATCATAAATCTGGCAGAAACTCAGGCAAATAATTGCAACAAATTTAAGCAAAAAACATCGAGATAAGTGCTATGATGTTATGCAAAAAGTTGGTTATTACTTGTCTACCACATGATGTGCTTGCTTACTGTTGATGCAGACTTGTTTTAGCCCTGTGATCTGAAATGTACACCTCACATTTTGCCATGTGTTTCTGCTTGTGTGGGCTAAAAAAATATTTTATGACCAGTTAGGCTGCACATGCTCCTCTTTTCACCAGGCGTATGCAGGTAATGCACCTTGTGTGCATAATAATGTGCTTTGTGGTAAATATTTAGTGCTGATGGGTGGGTGTATCTGAACATTTACATGAAAAGAAGAGGTGCATACAGTAATGAACTCATTTCCTCCCACTTTGGCCACATTCTGTTCCCAACTGTCAGACTGTGAAATTGCGAATGCTCGTTTGGAAATGAAGACCAAGGTAGGATAAAGTTAGAAGGTTGGGGTGGGGTGCACAGTGGGGAAAGGTAACCCACTCTGAAATTCGTCTTAAAACCCTCTCTGAGAAGTGCCTTGCAAGTAGCCTTAACCCTGGTAATAGGTTTTGGAGAGCAGAAAGAGAGCTGGTCTGTAGGGATCGGCAAGGAGGACAATCCTGGGCAAGAGAAGTAGTTTCTTTGAATGATGTTCAGACGCTGACTAAACGACCAGCAGTCTGGCATGGGCTCAGGCATGGGAAGACAGGCCATGAGAACATTCTGCAGACACCTGAATACTCTTTTAAAGCTGTATACTGATAACACAGGGATTAAACAAACAGTTCACATTTTGCATCGTTGAGATTTTCTACTGCTGTTGCACATTTGTGATTTTATTCCCTTTTGGAGGAGTAAAATAAAGAGCTTTGTTAATTTTCCTGAAGTGGGTACATTCACAACTATTGCTGGCTCTGAAAGCAAATGTCAAGTTTTGAAGCCAGGTGTCAAAAGATATTAATCTATTTTAAAATTGGGGTTGGGGGCAAGTTGAAGTAGAGTACATATCACTGGCTTGGTGGGATATCACGGTAAAATCACTACTGTGATTTCAACAAGACTGTTGGTCTTGGTTAAGATGAAGGCAACTCAAGCACGGAGCACTCGATAACCTGATAAGGGCTAGAGTCCGACCTGAACAATCTGTGTGTGTCTGCGTGCAGGCATGTGCCCTGCTTACCCACATATGCATGCACATGTGATATAAAATTATGGTGAGTGATGTATTAGGACAAGAAGCAGTGTGTATTTTGGGGTGGGAGGGTGGATTCACATACATTTGCTCTTGAAAGATAGAAGGAAACCCTTCGTGCACAGGCCTGTCAACAATGCATTCTTTGTACTTGCAGAAACTATTTTTATCCTCATCCTTCTAGATCAGCTCATACAATAACAGACACAAACTGAAAAAAAAACCCTGTATTTTGAAGGTTATCACTAGGAGTTTTCATTGTTTCAGCATTTGGTGATCCAACTCATCAAATTCCGTGAATCTTATCTGTGACAAAAATAATGACTTTAATGGGGCTGGCAAAATGAAATGACATGTAAATGGACTCTTGAGTAGTAAAGATGGTGATTATTTCAACAGCTATTAGAATTTCCAAATGGACTAATGCATTTTTTGACACTGTGAGTGAGTGTAAATACGTAGGAAGTCGAGGTGACAGTTATTTACACCTCCGAACATGCTGCCCAGACAAGTAAATGTCACACAGGTAGAAACATAATAAAGTGTAGTGACATGATGTACAATGATGCTGAGGGATAAATTAGGACAAGAAGTGGTATACGAAGTTAAAATGGTTCCAGTTTCAGACAGTATGTCCACATGTTGATAACTTGCCACATATGATGAAGCTAGATTCTGTGTAAAAACTGAAGATAGTCTCTGCAGCTAGGTTCATGAGTCTGATAATTTGTCTGGTGAAAATTAATTTGCAGTGTTTATAAGATTTGTGAATGGTGATCAGATTTAAAAAATGTTTATGCTGCAAAGACCTATGTGGTCAAAAGTGGGTATATAATTTAAAATAAAAGAACAAAGTAAAAATAAACTACTGACTTGAGTTTGGTTGATTTTGCATCCCCCTCCCATCTTTTTTTATTTAATGGAGGGTAGCAGACAGGATGGGGAACCCAAAAGAATAGTAATAATTTGGCCTAAATAAGAAGATCTACATAAAAAATTATACTCTGCTGAAAAGAGAAGTGATGAGTATTATTGGATTTCGGTAGTGAAGCTATAGGTTACCTATGATATTGACAAACACACCATGGACTGCAGATACAATTCTTATGCATGGTTTTCCTGAGAACCAAACATTTTTTCAAGGCATTGTCTAGGGCAAAAGTCTGTTCTGGAATAATAATAATAATACAGTCTGTGAATAAACACATAAATTATTATAATACCTTATATATTTATAATTTTATTATAATCTATTTGTAATTTAGGAAAAAACCTTGCTGAGCTCTCCTTCCCTCCCACTTTTGCACCCCTCCCTCTGCGTCTCTCTCTGTAACTATTGTAAGCATTGCAAGTGTTCATCATTTAGTATCCTCTCTTCCTCCATCCATCCTTCCTACTACTTGCAGCCATTGTACAGGTGACCGTGATCACTACTTGCTAATATGTCTGTGGAGGGGCGGGGGTAATAGTGAGAGGAAACACTGCCATGATTAAACACATCAAGTCAGTATTGGAGATTCTCAGGCTGTCAGAGGCTGGGACTAAAACAGGGAGGGGAGTGTATGAGCACTGCCCTCCTGTTGACTTAAGGTCCTCCCTATTCATGTACTGCACCCAGGGTGGAGTGTAACATGAGGAGAGTGTCCTGAAAAGAAGGAACCACGGCTGGGTGAATGTGTGCCTGTTACCGTAGAGATGTGGCAAACTTCCTAGTTAAGATGCAAGCTTTGTTGGAGAAGTGGAGCGTGTATGTGGAAGAGCAGTGTCCAGCTTGGGGTGGGGGTGGGGGGTTGCAACATGAACATAACAGCATATAAATGTAACAACACTATGCTGTACTAATGAACCAAGTAGGAGCTGTAGCATATAAATGTAACAACACTATGCTGTACTAATGAACCCAGTAGGAGCTGTAGCATATAAATGTAACAACACTATGCTGTACTAATGAACCCAGTAGGAGCTGTAGCATATAAATGTAGCAACACTATGCTGTACTAATGAACCCAGTAGGAGCTGTAGCATATAAATTTAACAACACTATGCTGTACTAATGAACCCAGTAGGAGCTGTAGCATATAAATTTAACAACACTATGCTGTACAAATGAACCAAGTAGGAGCTGTAGCATATACATTTAACAACACTATGCTGTACAAATGAACCAAGTAGGAGCTGTAGCATATACATTTAACAACACTGCTGTACAAATGAACCAAGTAGGAGCTGTAGCATATACATTTAACAACACTGCTGTACAAATGAACCAAGTAGGAGCTGTAGCATATAAATGTAACAACACTATGCTGTACTAATGAACCCAGTAGG
>SMGT01014998.1:31537-55407 GCA_004794575.1 Lanistes nyassanus | reverse complement strand
GAGCTGTAGCATATAAATGTAACAACACTATGCTGTACTAATGAACCCAGTAGGAGCTGTAGCATATATAAATGTAACAACACTATGCTGTACAAATGCTGCAGTAGAGCAACTTCTTACCCAGGCCACTGCCAGCTTCTACAATCACATCCAGCATGAGAGCAGCCACTCAACCTTGCTTTTGTTTAACTTGAATTGAATCCAACCCCTCTCCCTTTTCTCGCGCTTGTTTTCAGGAAATGGCAGATATTTTGTGGGCACCTGAGTAGAGTGCTCGATGCAGCAGTTGGTCTGTTGTCATTCTTGTAGTTATCTGTTCTGTAATAATGTATTGGCTGGACTGCCCTGTCACTCCATGATCCAATAACTCTTCTGGTTTAACCCTAGGCAGGGAATGGTTACAGTTGTGACATGCAGCCTTGTTGCTGTCATCATCATCATCATCATCAAGGATGTTCCAAATCTTCCGGAGCTTGGCCAAGTTTTTGCAATGTGAGCCTTTTGGGCAAGATCCCTAATGTGACACAGGGCTTAATGCTGTTCATAAATCCCTAATGTGACACAGGGCTTAATGCTGTTCATAAATCCCTAATGTGACACAGGGCTTAATGCTGTTCATAAATCACTTGTCCATCAGCCTAGACTTTTTTTCTTGAATGGCAGAGATTGTGTTGTCTTTCTTTCCCATTGAAGGGATGTTGGATTCCCTCATGCAGGTTGCAAGATGACTGTTACACTTAGCATAGAATCTGTGGGAAGAGCCATTGAATAGACTGAAATGGAGTGATAACTGTTTAGCATTTAATACATTGTCATGAGAATAAAAAGAAATGGTGGGTTTTATCTTTTGCTGTCTGTTACTGTTTCTCGTATGAAATAAAAATTAGGAATGAAAATCTACACTGCTGAACATTAGAGCCCAAAAATGTGTGAGGCAATTGTTAGGTGCCAACTAGCTGCTAAAAAGGACAGCTCCTTTTTTCTGCATATTCTTTCTTGGCTTTCAAACAAAATTTGTTTCTAATTGGTGGACATGGCCGTAAACCATTCCTTTTAGCCTTGCAGCCTTGAAAACAGGGGCACATTGCGAGTCAAATATTACATTGCTATTCATTTAAGTGGAAGAGATTTTTCCCCTTAGCATATGCTAACATTTACATTTTCCCACCTTCTGTAACATAAAGTCTAGAAATTCCAGACACCAGATGCCAGGTGTGGGTCCTTTCCACCTCCACGCACTGCTGTCTTCTGTTTTTAGAGTTAGGAGTGGGTAAAATTGAGTGAAAAATGATCCCTCAGTCTCAGAGCTATCATGTATCCCCACCCCCACCCCAGTCGTTGTCTTCTTTGCTGTTGTGAACAAGCAGGAGATGTAAACAGAGAAAAAGGGGTGGTGTCTAAGAGAGGCGGGGGGTGGGGAGGGGAGTGGGGAGATATGGGAAAGGAGAGCTATAAAAACTATTCCCCTAATCTTTACATCTGTGTTTGTGATGGCTGAGCAACTGGATATGAGAAGACACTGATGTGCTGGGAGATAACCTAATTCCTTTTGGCACAAGACTTTCAGAATTGTTGCACTGTTCCCACACCAGGGCCTCTAAGGAGGAAATATGCCACATGTTACTTTTGTTTTCCGTACTGGCCAGATTTTCATATGTAGCAGAGCAAGTTTCCTCGCAGTTTACATCCAAACCAACCCACAACATTGCTCTGTCAGCCAGATAAGTTTCTCTGTGCACAGCTTTGGATTGTGCTGGGTGTCATCATTCATTCATTTACCAGGGGGTGGGGGGGGGGTTGTTTTGCTCACAGTAAGGCTGTAGGAGATGAATGCTGGCACCAGCTGTTAAAGCTTGGCATCTCCATCAGTAGAGTTGTGACGCTGAGACCTTTTAATGAAGTTGGTGTGAGCGATTGGTCTTCATGTAAAGAAGCCATAACTTTCCTAAAATATTGCAGTCAAGACATTTTAAGGGCAGCCAATATGTGTGTGTGTGTGTGTGCGCATATGTTTTCACTGGGTAAGTGTATGGACACTGGGTGAATACATACACAGTGCATATGTATATATCATAATTTGCACCTATTGACGTGCATGCTCAGCTAGGAAGAAAATAACCAGAGTGGGTAATGTTGATGACGGTAATGTTGATGACGTCTGGCTGCAGATGCAGCAGATCCTGTATCAGAACTACAAGGAGGACAAAGGCTCCTTCAAAAGCACCCTGAAGAGCAGGGAGGTGGAGAAGGCCGTGACGCTTCACCCCGTCAAGGACCCAGACTACCAGTATCGCATCTTCAACTATTTGCAGTCGGTCAACATCATGAAATATCGCCAGCGAAGGGTGAGAAGCTTGGTGGAGGGGTTTCTGTAAATTCTAGTGGAAACCCTGTATCAGCATCCCCTTTGGTGCTGCTTGAAAGAAAATCATGCAGCAGTTACTGTAGCACCCACATTAAAATGGTTTGAAAGAAAGCGCTCAGGTGTAAGTGGGGGAGGGGAAGGAGGTTAATTCGCCAAAATGTGACCAAAACCACACACACCATAAAGTCCACACAAGTAGAAGAGTTGCTCACAAGGACATCACGAGGCCAGAGTCAGCAGTATGGTAGCTTCCTTGCAGACAGGAGACAGGCCTGATACAGCAGCGTGTAGGTGTAATCAACAATATGGGGAAACAGATTTGATTGATTAGATTGGAGCATAATTTGAAAATGGGATGCTAGTCTTTGTAGTATTGGTTTTCCTTCTACATCTTGTGGTTTTTATAACCTGTAAATCACCTGGAAATAACCTGTAAATCACCTAGAAATCAATGGGATGCTGGTTCTTAGTCGATTGGAGGGTTCTTTCTCCCACAGGTTGTGATTTTTATAATTATAAAAAGTTTCAAGTGTATTGGAAATTGTTCTTGTTATCATATAGGAGTCGGCTGCTAGTTCTAAGTGCATTGGGGTTTTCCTTCCTGTGCAGGTTCAACTGCTGCGTGAGATGGAGCTGGTCAACCAGATACTGGGGCAGAGGTTTGCTGCAGGGAGTGGGGAGACTGGACGGATAGCACAGTCACCAAGTTTGAACAAGGTGCCGGCTCACAGACCTGAGGATGTTGTAGCCTGGGAGTTTTTCAGCAAGATCATCTTCTCACAGTATAACAACAATCCCAAGCGAGCCATGGAGGGCTCGTTGAGTGGAGCACTAGATGATGCGGTCACGCAGGTCAGCATAATTTCTAACAGCAGTTTCTTCATTCTTCTCTTCTTTCTTCATGTGTGTGTGGTGACATGAACGTGTGTGTGTGTGTGTGTAATCATGTGTGGCAGTGTTAGCGTTAAGAAGGTGTGTGGTCGCATCTAGTTGCCCTCGTTTGCTTCTCAGTTGTGCTTAGTCTTCTGCCACTGAAACCTCTCAAGGATCAGATGGCAACGAAGAAACTGTAGCCCCCCCCCCCCCAAAGAAAAAACATTTGTTGTGACTCCTGCCATGCCTCTATGAATCTGTGGACAGAATAACTCGTGCTCACACGAGATTCCACATTGCCTACAAGAGGGCAGATCGCTGAGCAACTAGTTACTTGACCTTGTGATCTTTCAGCTTGCGATCCTTGAAGTAGGATAGCATGCTTCCTGTGTAATCACCCTTGGCTGATTGTGAACACTGTTATTCTGTGTGTGTGTGTTTGTGTGTGTTGGTGTGCATGCAGGTGATGGAGCTGGTCAACCTCAATGCACGTCAGCGGGGGCGGACAATCGATTTCAAGGAGACCCTCTATGGTTACCGGAGGCTGAACCCTCTGGTAAGTGCCGACTACATTCTGGACCTGCTGCTGATTTACCGCAAACACAAGGGCCGCAAGATGACTGTTCAGGTACGACGCCATGCTTACCTGCAGCAGAGTTTTCTGGAACTTGAGCTGACGGAGGAGACCCCTGTCTTTCGCCCTAAGGCATCAATGGGCGAGCATGTTCTTCAGCTTTTCAATCAGATGGCAGGCCGCAAGGAGCGACCTGGTACCTTGTTGGACAAACGGAAGGAAACCATTCACTTCATTATGCCACTGGCAGGCCGCTGGAAAATCTTCCAGCGCTTCATGAACAACTACGAGGAGGTGTGTCTCAAACAGCAGGAAGCTGTACGCTTGATAGTAGTGTTGTACAAGCATCTTGCGGAGCTAGAAGCTTTTCAGTTGTCTGTCGAGTTGTTGAAGAACTACCAGCGGCGCTATGGATCCGACAACATTGAAATAGTTTATGCTGAAGGTACATTTTCTCGGGGACAAGGGTTGGAGCTTGGAGCATCCCGTTGTGGCCCAGATGCTCTGCTGTACCTTGTGGATGTGGACATAATGGTCATGGTAGAGTCGTTGAATCGAATTCGTCTGAGCACAGTTCAGGGTCGGCAAGTGTACTTTCCCATAGTGTTCAGTCAGTATGATCCTGAGCCGTTGTGTAAAGAACACTCACAGCACTGCCAGTGCAGTGACAAAGATAACTGTGTTGTGATTCCCACTGATTTCAGTGAACTCTCAGGTTATTGGCGGCAATTTGGATTTGGAATAGCTGCCATTTATCGTTCCGACATGGTTAGTGTTGGAGGTTTTGACCTCAGCATCCAGGGCTGGGGAAAGGAAGACGTGGACTTGTACACCAAATTCATTGAGAGCAACCTGACCATTTTCAGGGCTGTTGACCCTGGAATGACGCACATATTTCACACCATTTTTTGTGAAGCTAGTCTGGAACCTGCTCAGTTGATCATGTGTAAAGGCAGTAAAGCGCAGAGCTATGGTGCGACTTCTCTGTTAGCTAACAAAGTTTATGCAATTCCAGACGTCATGCGGCGCCATGAAAAGCATGCGCTGAACATCGGCAGATGACCCCATCCTCTGCTTCATCCTGATGCGGACGCCATGTTGTAAAAACATTTCTTACGCTTCGTAAGTGGGGAAAATAAATTGATGTAGATACACTTTTGATGGTTGACTTTTGGAGCTTTTATTTTTACCCTGAACTTAAAGTACTGCAAAGGGCTGGTTGCTCTTGTACAGCAGCATGCATATGTGGCTCAAAATGAAAACATGGACATTTTCAGTCTTCCATTCTCAGTGTCTTCCTGTGGGATTTTGACATGACACGTGTTTGGCTTGTTTTGACAGTATGTATGTGAATGTCATGGGGATGTAGGGAAGGGTATGATTACAACATGTTTGGGCTGTATTGATTGTATGTGTGTAAATCTCATGGATGGTGGAGGTGGGGGGGGGGAGTATAAACTGTTTTACTGCATCTAAAGACGATTGCTGCAGTTAAGTTCAGACTTGGTAATCCCCACACTTCCAATTAAAGGGGTGACTTGGTAATCCCCACACTCCCAATTAAAGGGGTGACTTGGTAATCCCCACACTCCCAATTGAAGGGGTGACTTGGTAATCCCCACACTCCCAATTAAAGGGGTGACTTGGTAATCCCCACACCCCCAATTAAAGGGGTGACTTGGTAATCCCCACACTTCCAATTAAAGGGGTGACTTGGTAATCCCTACACCCCCAATTAAAGGGGTGACTTGGTAATCCCCACACTTCCAATTAAAGGGGTGACTTGGTAATCCCCACACCCCCAATTAAAGGGGTGACTTGGTAATCCCCACACCCCCAATTAAAGGGGTGACTTGGTAATCCCCACACTTCCAATTAAAGGAGTGACTTGGTAATCCCCACACTTCCAATTAAAGGGGTGACTTGGTAATCCCCACACCCCCAATTAAAGGGGTGACTTGATAATCCCCACACCCCTAATTAAAGGGGTAACTTGGTAATCCCCACACTCCCAATTAAAGGGGTGGAAGATGAAAGCAAGAAATAAGGGCCTCATGCAAAGTTATTGTCACTGTTATCGGCCACCACTTCATCCACCAGAACAAAAGGTTTGTTGTTTGAGGAAAAAGGGACATTTAACACTTCAGTGAGATACTGTATGTGTGATTTTGTATGCATCCTGACGAAAATTGCATTTATTATTTGGAAGTCTAAAATGTGTCCTGGTAACAGAAAATGTTGAGACTTACCCCCCCCCCTTTTTTTTAACGAGCCCATAAAAGCGCAGCATCATTGAACTTATGGTATGCCACAGAATCACTGATAGCTCATTTAGATACAGTCTGTCTGACACCTACTAGGATAGATCATAATTCTTTCTAAATGCATCTTGTCTGTTACCTAGAATACTGATTCCTTCATGCACGTCCTGTCACCTACCACAGTTAACTCATTTGGACATGGCCTGTCTGTCACCTAGCGCAGTTGTTAGCTCTTTCTGACATGACAATAGTAAGTGTTGCCGAATTAGCAAGGGTCCAGTACAGTGCTTATTTTTGGAGAAATGGTCCATGGCCCCCTGGTTCAGAAAACAATAGGCCATCAGAGACTTTCAGTGGGGTGGCATAAAACAGTTGTAGCTCCCCCAACCTAAAAATGCAGCTCATGGCATAATTTGTCAGGAAACAATTTTTCTTTTTGGTGGTGGTGGGGGGGGGGGAATTAAATGCACCAGTGGCACATAAAATGGCCCAAAAATGAAGTTAGTCCAGTGTCTTCTCTCTTACCTCTGCATCAGAACTAGAATTTGCATGTTGCCATGTTTCCCTGCAACAATTTCCTCAGAACCATTCCATTAGTTATATCATAATTACCAAATTTAGTTTCAGCTGGCTAGCACTTGCTTTCCGGGCTGTAAGCTCACACAGATGGAAACAGGTCTGCAACCAGGGGTGTTGAAAGGTTGTGGGAGAAATGCAAAGTTTCTTAGCTTTCTCTAATCTGTACATCATTTGTATATTGAGTGCTGCGTATTGCAATCTGATTGAAATATCCAAATCCAGAGCAGTTTTAAGTTATGAGTAAGTAAAGTTTACTATTCGCAATCTCAGTCTGTGAACTAGTAGTAATGGGCCATATCTTGAAAGTAATTCTGACTGTCTTCTTAGTTCCGTTAAATAAACATAAATTTGAGTTCTTTGGTGCTTATATATACATATCTGTAACGTCTCCTTGCTGAAGAAGTTCCTCGCTGTTTTCCTCATTTGTTTTTGCATGTTTTCATTGCATCATGCAGCATTATATTGACTTGATAATTCCAATCTCTCTTTTAGTTTTTTGTCAGAATTATGTTACTCAGACTCTTGGTCTTTACACTTTGTCTTTGATGTTTTTGTGCAAATGATGTCGGCTGGTAGTTTTATCCTTGTCCTCTTTAGTGTGCCTGTGTGTGTGTGTGTGCATCTGTGCGTGTGTGTGTGTGCACATGTGCCTGTGTGTGTGTGTGCACATGTGCCTGTGTGTGTGTGCACGCGCATGTGCCTGTGTGTGTGTGTGTGTGCATGTGCCTGTGTGTGTGTGTGTGCATGTGCCTGTGTGTGTGTGTGTGCATGTGCCTGTGTGTGTGTGCATGTGCCTGTGTGTGTGTGTGCATGTGCCTGTGTGTGTGTGTGCATGTTAAGGAGATCAGTGTCCGCAGCCAGCGCCATGTTATTACTATAGCAACAAGTGTTGTTCGTGTTCCTATGATCCAACCTCCATTACGCTTTTGTACTCCACTCACTACTTCCTGCACTCGTAGCCTTTCTAAGGTCCCTGTCTGCTGCCATTGAACTATTTCATTATTCAGAAATTTGTGGCATATCCGTATATTAACTGAGTAGATGCCAAAGAAAGACATCAGAATATACTTGTTGAGGTTAGAATGTTAGTCTTGAAGGTTAGAGTGTGAATGTTGAAGATTAGAATACTGTACAAGGGAGAAGACTCCATCGTAACATTCATTGGTGTGGTTAAGCAGCAGTGAGGGACATTTGGATGGGCGACTGCACACTGTGCAAAATATCCTTGGCATATTCAGTCATCCAGCTTGTAATGAATACCTGGCCCAATACATGTTTTAGGAAGGAAGGACAACAGGTACAGAAAGGAGACTGTCATGGGCCTCACAAAGCTGGACCTGCGAAAAAGTGACGGCTAACAACTTGGTGTCTAATGACACAAGGTGCATGAGACCACTTTTACTTCAATAAAGTAATCATCTGTTTGTAATAGCAATACACTATATTCTATTAGTATTAAATAGTATAAGTAATGCTACAATTTAAGGCATTGACAGCTGGGACAATTACATATAGTGGATCGGGAATGATTCTGTGGTACCCACATCACGTGCAGGACAGGAGGTGACGTTTTTGTATGATGATAATTCCTAGAGCTACATTTATTCTATGTAGGTGTGTTAAAGAACAATATAAAAGATGCCACTATCAGGTAGTGCAGTGTGCCTGGTAAGAAGAGAATGTTGATAATGGTGACTACATAAGTCAACGCCATACAGCATTCACTTTTTTAATGCAAGTGGCAACATTCTTTGTGAGATCAGAAGCCAACGTAGTGTTTTCTTGATGCTTTTCACATGCTTGTACCACATATCACTTTCTGCAGCACCCACCCTCTTACACAAACATGGGGGAGGGGGGGTTAAAGTTTAAAACAGGACCCTGTATTAAATGCATTCGTGAATTACAGGTCCACAAAGCTGAACACTGAAGTATTTCCTCACCAATGTTCGGTGTGGCAACAATGTAGTGTTGTTAAAGTTATTTTGCTTGGGTTTTACTGAATCGCCTGCTGCCTTTTGAATACCTCCTCCCCGCAACCTGTTCATTAATTTGTGCTGAGTGATGTAATTGGCGGTTCCCAGTGTTCAGTACTTTTCACAGGTTCATCAAAGAACACTGAAATTTTATCAGTGTCAGCACATGTAATTGAGAGATTTATTTTTTTGGGGTCAACATTGTAGTATTGGCATAACGTTAAAAGTTTTGTACTAATGAGCTAATGTAACAATTTGATTTTTTTCAAAGACATTGTACTCCTCTGTAGACATTTGAGTTCATTTTCTTTGATAGTCAAGTGCTTACAAGTGCTTGAGACATTTTTCAGCTAGTGCCAGTGTTCTGGTGTCAAAATGTCATGTAGTGCCAGTGTTCTGGCATCAAAATGTCATGTAGTGCCAATGTCCTGGTGTCAGAGTGTCATGTAGTATCAGTGTCCTGGTTTTGGTGTCATGTGGTGCCAGTGTCCTGGTGTCAGAATGTCATTTACTGAGTTAGTGATGTAGTGCTAGTGTCCTGGTGTCAGAATGTCATTTAGTGATGTAGTGCCATGGTTGCAATGTGGTCCTGACTGTTGAGTTAACCATTGCCATGAGAAAGTGCCTCCCATTGCTAACTGCCTGCAGCATCATAATATTCAGGCATATTTTTGTACCACAGTTATCGAAATAATGTCTTCAAGAGCCACTTCATCATGATCAAGTGTCCATTATCTGTAAAGTGTTCTGAAGTAGCTTTCTGGCAACAGGTTTTTGAAGGGGTTATTGAGTTACCAAAAGATTTCCATACAATGGGTTGGAAATTCACCTGTTGTTGTCAACAAACTTAAGTGATTTAGCTGAGCTATTTGACCCTTCTTCATTAGCTATACACTATGACACTTTTTTTTATGAATATTGGTGTTGGTTTTCACAATTTACATGAGACGTTTTTATCTTCTTTTTACATTTTGCATCAGCATGCAGACTGAGAAGTGGTTACATGTGGAGAACTGTAGGGATGTGGGTAAATCAGTAAATCAGTTTCCCCAGCTAACCAGAGGCAGACAGAGAAAGCCATGGGAAAACATCGTTCAAGAGCAGACTGATCTAATTGTTTGCTGAAACACAGAGGCTGACAGAGGATAGAGAGAAATGGAGAAGCTGGTTGCCACGTTGTCGATGGGGCTGCAGTGGTCTCGATGTGGGCTGCCATGGAACAGATGATGATGATGATGACGACGACAAATCTGTAGGGCATACAAAAGAGGCAGAATGAAAACATTCCTGTCAGGCTTTCCATGTTTCTTAAAATCCCTTTTAAAAAATGACCATTGCTGTAGTGCACTGAAGAAGCCAGTATTGAAGAACAACACTCACTCAAAGACATGCCAGATGATGAGCCATCACGGACTCGGCTGCATGATATACATATAGAAGAAAGTTTTTAAAGTTTTTAAATGATGTAACTGACAGCGCCAGCCCATTTGTTTCCCTCATTATTTCGTAGTTAAGATCGTCTACTGGGCTGGAATTGTTAATGTTTTTGGTTCAGTTTTATTTGTTTTAGACGTCAAGCATGGAACGCCCAGATGTAACTATTTGTAGGACATCTTTGACCATTTCTGTCTTCAGTCTCACTTGGCAACAGTGCTTCAGTGATTATGATTCCAGTGTTCTGAGCCCATGGCATGCACTAAGTTGTGTGCTGAGTCACAGCAGCAGTAATTGTGACAACTGCACATGTCATAGGCGACTGCAGAAATTCAGAACCAACGAGCAAAGGTACATGTGTGAAGATGCTAGCAAGCCTGCCATGACATTTATGATAGTGAAGCCTGTGGCCCTTTTTACAAACCCGAACACGATGGCCAACCCAGTTGTGAAGCCAAGTTCATGGGGGCAAACCTGTTAAATGCACACGTGTATCTAGTGAAACTGTTAATGAATCCAGGAAGCAGAGGATATTGGCGATTTGTACTTCTTTATGAGCCAGAATTTTGAGCACGTGTTCATATGAGAGGCGAATGTTGGTGTTGTCGAAAGCTGCAGTCCGAGTGACGGCCAGGTGTCTGGTAGTGTCAACACATCGCTTGGGCATTGACTGTGGTAACTGACGTTTGATTTCTGTGTCCTGACGTGACCCCCGCTGCCCTCTCGAGTTGTGTGTTGCCACACAGCTGGCTACAGTTACGCTCGCCTTGTCGCCACTTCTCAAGCTGTTTGCAGAGCGTTTTCGTACCTTCCCCCATCCCACCCAGTGATCATTTTGCTGTAGCTGGCTGTGCATGCCACTAAAATCAACGCGGAATGAGCCGTAGGTTGAATAGGCAATGAACTATGCTATCTGCTCAACATTGGAATGTCTCATATTGTTATTTGCATTGTTACAAATTGGCATAAGATGAAAAATTATTTACTGCAAAATTTTATTTTGTAATGCAAATATTATGTACAAGATATATGTATGCTTTAAAGTAGAGAAGAATATTTTTTCTTTTCTGTCAGTTTTCTTTTTCTGTTTCGTCTTCCTTCCTTCCTTCCACTTTTGCCCTTTCCACTATGTCCCTTTTTGCGGCCGTCCTCCTTGCTGTCTGACTGCTAAAGAACAAGTACATGAACGTAATGACTGAAGTGCAGTGTATGTGTCGAATGTACGACTTGGTTTATGTGATTTGAAAAAGTGCAGTGTATGTGTCGAATGTACGACTTGGTTTATGTGATTTGAAAAAGTGCAGTGTATGTGTCAAATGTACGACTTGGTTTATGTGATTTGAAAAAGTGCAGTGTATGTGTCAAATGTACGACTTGGTTTATGTGATTTGAAAGACAAGAATCTCTGCTTCTTTGCGGCAGACCGGGGGCGGTAGCACAGAGAACCGCGTGTCTGCGGCGGGACTCGCATTGTGCAAGTCCACCGGGGAACATGGAAAGCCTTCTTGTCCCCTTTGACCAGATCAACAATGTTCGACGATGAAGCTTGTGTACTGTTCGTTGCTGATCACTTTTACAAGCAACTTGGGATGCGTGGGGCTTTTTCCCCAGTGATTTAAGATTACTTTTTGTGCGTTTTGTAATCATGAAGAAAGTGCCGCAATTTCGAAATTGCACGAAAACAGGTCTAAACCATAATTTAAAAAACAGATGTGGAGTTTTATTTGTGAGGAGAATGTTCTGCAGTTTTTGTTACAGGATTTTATTTCTTTGCTGAAGCCTCTGGGAGGTTGGGAGAGGAGTAACTGCAGAGGCAAGTGGATGTTATTTCGATATTGTTTTAAAAAAATACTCGGAGTCTTTACGTGTGTAAATTTGACAACAGCGCATGAATGTAATATCTTTTATATGTCACACACTAGGACTGAGGGCGAATGAGTTAATTATGGAAGGACAGTCTGCCTGTCGCAAATGGATGTCACCATCCCGCCCTCGTCCGGAAGGGTTCATGTCCCCTTCAACATGAATCGTTGTGAGGAAAATATCCTACCGAGTGGATATGTCGTGATCTGTTTGTCATTTGGGATATATTCCATTTTCTGCTTGCTGCTTGTGATGGCCGTTTGTGGGATTCCGTGTGTAACAGTATCCCTTGTGTGAGATGAATTCACCCGGCCAGAAGAGCAAGAGATTGTGAATGGGTATACTTCGGCTTAATTATGCCTCCCATCCTCTTCACAAGCCTGTTTCATTCCCTACTTTTAAAAAAAACGCAGCAGAGGAACCTGTTCAAAGCCCGTTGGAGGACGGTAACCCGATAACTGAGCGGAATTCAGTCCATGGGGTTGTTTAAAGGCAGCAGCACTCGGGGGAGAGGGGGTCCTAGACAGGAAATCACAGTAGGATAGGGAGAAGGTTTCAATGTCAAGGCAAAACGATTCCAGGGGTTGAGCAGCAGATGGCAAGAAAAATCAGGGATCTGTTGCAAACGCGAGCCCTCGGCTGCAGATAGCGCCTCGATCAACAGCTTATACTCGCACAGAAAACACGACTGTTTGCGGGCTTTGCTGAAGGTTGCAGGGCGGGGGGAATGAAGCCACGTGCTTGCACTGTGATTAAAAAGCATTATTTTGTCCATCATGTTTTAAAATGTTTTAATACGTATATCCTTCTCTACAAGTGACCGGAACAGTATTTAGTAAATCTAGCTTTAGAAATTAAGACCACATTTTCCTGTTTCCTCTGAAGAAACGGCCTGCATATCGCTTGCTGTCGCGTCTACAATGAAGTTGTTTTGCAGTAGAAGGACACAAGCTTTTGTCAGTCTGAAGAGTTACTATCACACTTTTCAGAGCTGACATTTCTGTGCATAACCTTTTTTTTTCATACCCGTTTCGGAGAATCTGTGAACAGATATGAAATTTGCGAAAGTTTATATTTGTAGAGCATGTAAGTCATTTGTGCGTACAAACACGTGGCAGTGTTAGCATTCTACACCCTTGGCTGACTTCTGACAACGTGACAACAACGGACATATTCTACAGCTCGGCTGACTTCTGAGAACGTGACAACGGACATATTCTACAGCTCGGCTGACTTCTGATAACGTGACAACGGACATATTTTACAGCTCGGCTGACTTCTGACAACGTGACAACGGACATTCTACAGCTTCCTTGAGCGCGATATGGCGGCTTGTGGTCCAAACCGCAGCCATGTGTTTACAAGAAAGAACACGATGTGATTCATTTTGATGCGGCGGGCTGTTCTCTGTCTGCAGCCGAGTCTGTGAAACTATAATGTAGCACGTTGTCCACTGTCTACATAGGTTAGAAGAATGCAAGGGTTTTTCCAGGACATGAGATGACTTCAAAACTGAAAAGTATTTTTTTTACATCTTATTTCTCGTTTTTTTTCCCTACTCTTGGCACCACCATGACGATGCTTGCCCACAGAAAAGTGGGGGTCTCAAACATCCACCTCAATCCACGAGCTTAAGGTTACAGGACAATTCGTCAGAGCTTCGTTACAGCATCTTTAATACAAGGAAGAAACATTACATTTCCATGTGGTTAGTGTGGAGACTATAAACTCTTTTCCCTCATCGCGCCGTTGTGCTTTCGATTTTCTGACAACCGAACGTTTAATAGGAGGTCTTATGCAGTTTGTGGTGGGGGTGCTAGCGGCAGGGGGGTAGAAAGGAGACCAAGCGAACTGGAACACTCCAGGCATTTAACTGACCGCCGAGCCATCGCAGTTCATACTGATTGGCTTTGCCCAGCAGTGGGAGTGCGTGCGCTTTCTTTTAAAGCTGCAGATGTGTTTTCTGGTTGCGTAAGAAATCCACAGGGGATTTTTTTCTTTGTGTGTGCGGTGTGGTGCGTGTGTATGTGTGTGGTGTGGTGTGTGTGTGAGGACATGGGTTGTTTGTGTAATTTAAGAATTTTTTTCGTCTCAAAAATCCAATATGCACGCAGTAACAGGTTGCAGCTGCTACCAGTGGTGTCAATAACTTAGATTTTCTTCCCTGCCGCCCTCCCCTCCCATCACCTCCCTCCATCTCTCCCTTTCGTTTTCCCCCTCATTTCTCTCCCTGCCCGCTTTTAATTTACACTCCAGTACTGAGTGTACCTCAACAAACATGGGAGGAATGGTGGATGGGACGATAGGCGGGAAATGTTTTCCCCACCAGATCGTTTTTACGTCTTTCATGTACACGTGAAAGCTGTTTTGAGTACGGCTGGAATATCCTGTATTTCGTTCACAAGCCTCTGTATGTGGGAAGCTGCATGGCATTTTGTCAAACGATGCGTGATTGGCAAGCTTTGTAAATATCAGCGATTTCAAATTGTCCGGGTGTCGCTGGCATCCTGTTTTGGGTTCGCAGATTTATCTTGGTTTTTTTAAAAAATTAAATTGTATTTGTATTTCCACTGTGAATGTTGTAGCAAGATGAATGTAGATAGGTATGAAGCAGAATTTAAATCCCCGCCCCCCCACCTCGAAGTAGGGGAAGAGGGTGCGTGATTTCACGCGAACATGTTTGAACCAAGGAAATCCGTCTGTGGACGACTGGGACACTGGAGAGCGTGCTAGAATGGAAGTGCGTGAGTTATTGGCATTGAATGCTTCCTTTGTGTAAGGTGTAATGATTGCAATTTCAAGAACCTTACAAGTGAATTTATGAATCGAATCAAAGATGAATAAATATATTTATTTCTGTATATTTCTGCTTAGTGCCCTCCTTTTGTCATGTCGGTTTGTGCTTTATCTCTGTGTGGATTCACTTTCTAGCGCCTAGTGTGAGCTGCCAGGCTGGAAACAAGCACGCGTGCGCCCCTGCCAAAATAATCCTAAAATGTCAGGAGTCATCGTTTGAAAATAAGATGTGCGTTATAGTCACGAATATTTCAAAGCGTAACACACCTAGAACGGCAGGAAACTTGCCTTTAAACAAGCCTTGTAACCCGTAACACGAGCACCCCCCTTCCCCCCCCAAAAAAAAAATCGCAGAATCTCATGACGAAGCGCGTGGTCCTGATACCATTTGGGGTCGCGTCCGAAACCCGCTCTTAAAACAGATGACTGGAACGGAAAAGCTGGCACCATGCGCTCTAGCCTGTGTTCACACCTTGCCACACCAGACTTTTCGCACCTTATACCGGAAGTATATAACGTCTGACATTTCCAGCCTGTTAACGGAAATCACGATTGCCGCGACGAGACGTATAAGCCTCATTCTTGGCTGTTTGTCTGCTTGTGGGCTTACGCACAATACTCACCTGTCGTTAAAAAAAGGTCGAGCGTTTCGTCAGCTTGAAACGGTTTTTCCTCTTTGCCTTTCCCTCCACCACTATCGTGTCATCATTGTCATCGGCATCATCGGGTTAAATGAAGATGATGAGGAACAACGTTGGGCGCTGTAACTCAAGAACCTTGGCATGTTCTGTGTAACAGTACCTCTCTCCCCTATGACCTGTCGCCCAGAAAGGCTATATATATATTTTTTAGGGGGGGGGCGAAGTTTGTGAGTGCGTCTTCACCCTGATTAAAAGGATGAGCTGCAATATTCGATTTTCCTTCCCTAGAAACTTTGCACACTTTGAACATCTATGATGGATTTGGACACGCTCAGGAAGACGTTTGGCAAAACTCGAAACTAAAGACATCAGGGACGACAAAGACAATGATGTGCCCTTTGTTTTGTCATCGTGCACGTGCAAACCCACGGCAGCGAAAAGGTGGAAGCAGCGTACGTGTAGGAGATGCGAACCTCCATGGAATGAAGCCCTGGTTGGTGCACTACTGGGACAATGGGCAACGTCAGCACGGCTACGCTCACAGCGTGTGTAGGAATGGAATCAAGATCTGCAACACACTAGCCACACCGGAAGTGGAACCCCTCTGGCTGGCCCTGAGATCCGGGAAATGGCTTTCATCATTACTACCACTCGTCATCCAAGAGAAGATAACTAAAACTAACACACTCACACGACGCTAGTTAAATTGTTCCCAGCTGCCTCCTGCAGTTGTCGCCAGCTCAGCAGCCGCTGCTTCAGTCTGCGTTTGGGCTGATGTGCCCCTAGTGGCAACCCGAGGGTTAACCATCTGCTGTTGGGTGCCTTTTGTTGAATGGGAAGTGCGCAAATCAGCCGGTGCCACAATGCCACGGGGGCTTTCCATTCATTAGGCCGCACCTCTCGTCTGCTACACCTAGCCACACGTGGAAGCCACTTCCTGGTGTTTCTGGCCACCCTAATCCTCCGAACTTCTGTACCCTTCCTTCTCTCTCTCCCCTTCCTGTTCTCTCCCCCCTCTCTCCCTTGTTTACCTGTGCTGTTTACTACTGCTGGGAGACGCGAAGATGGTCTTTCTGATTTTGTGAGACTGACAAAGAAAAGGCCAAATGTCTGGAAAATGCTCATACTCTCTGCCCTTTAACAAAATCCACATTAGGCAGGGTTTTCCCCCCATCCTTCCATTTTTACTTTCCATATCCTTCTATCAGTACGCGTTCTTTCATCCTGTACACGATTTGTGCTTTTGCGTCTTCATCACGATGCAAATGTGAAAAAATCTGCATTATATATGCCGTGTTTACAGCGTCTCATTAGCCATTCAAGCCTCATGTCACAAGACACATCGTAACGAGTACTCTTCGTCACCCCCACCCCACCCCTTGGAACTTTTCAAAGACGACATTTTGTTGCCATTCCAGCTCCAACCTCGCCAGTTAACACATCGTCGACATTAATTACCTGCCGTTTCGATTCTCATGTCAGGACAGTGTTGGAGTTTTCCACTCGTAGTACCGTTTGGAAGTCAGCAAACATTGGCCTAGCCGAAAAAAGCGGTACGGGAAGTGGTTTAAGGCTTAACGGAGACCTCGACATGGTGGGTGTAGATCTAAGGTGGGTGTAGATATCTAATGTGAGTGTAGATCTAATGTGAGTGTAGATCTAAGGTGGGTGTAGATCTAAGGGGGTGTAGATCTAAGGTGAGTGTAGATCTAAGGTGAGTGTAGATCTAAGGGGGTGTAGATCTAAGGTGAGTGTAGATCTAAGGTTGGTGTAGATCTAAGGTGGGCGTAGGTGTAAAGCGATGTAGGTAGGCGAAGCGGAGTCTCGCAGACGTTTGTAGCAGACGACGGCAGCCCTAGCACCATGTAAAAGCGCAGAACTACTGGAGCCAATCAAATGACGAGCTCTATTTAGGATGTATAAAAAGCGGAGCCAATCAAATGGCGAGCTATATTTCGAAGGTCTTTCCAGGGGCGGGGGGGGGAGGGAGGGAGAGGGGGATGTTCCGGGAGGAGGGGGATTTAGGGGAAGGGGTGGGGGCTAGGAGTAGGGGATAGGTGGGGGTTGGGCGAGGGGTGGGTGGGGTATAGGCAGGAAAGATCTTCCAGGAAACTGCAAGGTTTTCAGTGGTGACCCCACGAGATTAGCATATTTTACGTAAGACTGTATTTTGATTGGCTCCAGTTATTCTGCGCATTTTCATGCTCCTAGCACTTAAGTCGCTTTGAGACAGGAAGCCAGGGGAGGGCAGCAAGAAGACAGGTGGTACGGTCAGTTTTCTTTTTCTTTAGAATGAAGCGAACTGCGTCTTTTTGAACAAGCAGAAGGACACAAGTGATGGAGTCAGGAAACAGAGCATTAATCGACCCAAATTGTGACGCCGAAACTTTCCAGGTGGAACTGGGCAAAATCATTTTGGATTAGCTTTCACGGTTACAATGTAACAAAAACAACACCTAAATCACTTTGGATTAGCTTTCACGGGTTATACAAGCACGGTCACATGACATTCAGTGATTCACACGATGCCACTGCTGCTACCTCCGCCCCTCCCCCACCACACCATCTGTATCAACACAAGAATGCAGACACCTTTGTACAGTGTCTGGGCTCCTAGGAACCGATCTTGGCAAGAAAAAGTTAATTTGGTCTTCGTCTACGCAGACTCAAGGCGCTCCTAAACCAGGTGACTTTATACGAACAATAACTCAAGCCATGGCTGCTGCAGATGCCCAGTAATGAGCTCATGTCCGCTACCCACGGCCACCGGAAGTGGCTTCCTGGGAGTGACAACGGCTGCCACCTTAGCCTGGGCGTGTTCCAAGTGTTTCGCTAAATTCTGTAAAACTCATACATTATCCCCAAGCTGATTCTCTGCTGGCATCTCTGGGCCTCACAAAAGGATCTCACTGGCAGTTGTGCATGTCGATACGAAGCTCCAAGGTCTTAGCCCTTTTAACAGTAAGAAACTGATGGATACAGGGCTAGTTCAGGATCTTGTAGTCTTTAGTAAGCGATGCTCACTCATTGTAACAACATTTTGGCTTTCTTTCCGTGATTCCCCAGAGAAACATATCTTTGAAAAGCATGTCTGTCGCTAACAAGCACAATGTAGGCGGGAAACTTGCCGTAATCTACCGCCTAGCGAGCTAGGGGAGGATGTCTCTCCTTATCCAAGACTAATGCTGCGAGGGTCAGACGCCAGGAAATAAACGCTTCGAGTTTAAGACCATCGAGAAGATCCTTACTGTCTCCTGTATCAGAAGCAGGGCCCAATTTCCAAGAAAAATATAATACTGTTGCTGTGGCTCCTGCTAATGACTTTTGCGGACTGATGATTTTGGGCGCACAGTTGCTTAAAACTGGCTACGCCCAAAGTGGGTCTGACTTGGGTAGAGGCCAGTCAATTAGCAGCCTCCCGTGCGCCAAGAAAAACTGTCTTCTAGATTTCGTGTGGGAGGAAGGCCCTGGTGCAGGGTGTGGTGGTGGCTTTGTTTGAGTGCCAGCTGTCTCGTGTATCTGGATTTTGTTTCCTTCTTGTTCAGTTTTGTTGGCCGGTTCAGACCAGTGCTAATATCATTCGAGCCGTCTTTGGCGCTGCAGGAAAACAGCTACTGAGGACAGAACCACAAAATCTGCTGTGGTGGAGAGGCTATCAAATATGGCGTGCAGGCGTCTTTAACAGAATTTGCCGGAAGCTTTAAAAACAGAACAACAGGTGCACGTCAGATTGCATCTCTGTCCGCTTGCCATATCAACTAGCGTTAACTTGCCACACAGTCAGATAGTATAAGCAGTAAAGTGACGATGAGTGACTTGCCACCGACTCCCTGGCTTGTTAAAGTTGTAGACGGGCGGGGGCGGGGGTGGGGGTGGGATGGGGGACAGGGAAGGTTGAAGAAATGACTCATTACTCTAGTGAAAGATCTAAAAGTACTGATTGTTTGGCTAAACATAGTAACAGATCTGCTAAACGTAGTGATAAAGAGTTGATTAATAGGCTCATAAAAGTGACGGATCTGCTAAAAAATAGTGATGTATCTGCTAAATGATTGATTATGGGTTACAAACTAGTAATAGATGTGTTAAGAGTAGTAAGCGCTGGGTTAAAAGTAGTGAGAGATCTGTTGTGAGTAGCGTCAGAGAGGACACTCTGGGTCACCAGCTTCCGGGCATCACGGGACATTTCCATCTTTCCAGCACGACGAGGGCGCTCAGTGCACGACCTGTCTTATCGCCGACATGGATCAACTCTTGCAGAGCAGTCTGGAGCATTTTCTGGTACCAGCTGAGCAGCAGAATTTTCGGTGAAGCAAATAGTTTGTTAGATTTCTTAGTTTCTAAGTTGCACTTATCCCAAAAGAAAGTGCCGCCCGTCCCCTCAGAAAAGGTGCTAATAGCAGTTTCTGTTCGTTCACACTACCTTCCACCACATCAGGCTGTCAAGTCAAACTATATACATGACATACATGCAGTAGCATCCTAATTGCAGTCCCCCCTCCCCCAACATCTCTCCCAACAGGACGTCACAGACGTCTCACCCCGCGAACTTTGATTTGACAGTAGGGTAGCTCAGTTAAATTATCTCTCGCTTTCACTGATCTGCGGGAAAAGGTCAGCTATTACATTCAAGACCTTTTGTTTAAACATGGTTTTGTTCTGGACTGGATTTAGCTAGGTCAAAGTGTGGTTCTTTAAAGATATACGCTTGACCAGAGGGCTTTTTCTACCCTCCCGGACAGACTCCGATGAATAAACCTGAACAGAAAAGTAGGATTATCCTACTTACTAGCAGGGAAGGGATATCATGCGCTATAATAATAATAATTAAACTTTTATTGTATTTTCTTTGAAAGATAAGACGGGCTAAGTTTTCTGAAATATTTTCTCAGTAGATTAGAGCAAATTAACTAAGCAGAAATATATATATATATTACATCTCAATATTACGATTTTTCTTCATACACAGTTGCTTCGGAACAGCATTGAAACCCCTGATTCCTTCCCCCACTTTCACCCGTCGGCCACATACAGGAACCTTTACAAACAATATTGTCATCTGTACGTGACCTTTCCATCCTCAAAGGGCAAGAGGTCAGTCAGACAAACATCAAATAATCAGATTAACCAAGGCCGAGGTACTCTCTGGCAGTGAAAAATGTTATCTGTCCCCTGCTAACTACTTCCGGATTTCAACAATCTTCAGAGTATTACATTTATACTTTTTCCCGTTCAGGTAACAGCATACACCACTTCTTTGTATTCTGCTATAGCAAGACACAGGCTGCATCTCTGAAACAACAAACGGAAGGATGCACACATCACACATGCTCAGCCTACATTTTGCAGGATATTTTTCTCTTTATGGTAAGAATTAGCAAACAGGGAACAATTCTTTCAAGTACAAACCTTGTCTTCCCTACTTCTGATACATATTTCTGTCACAGTAAGCCCTTTTGCTTGTCTTTAAAAAATAAATCAAACTTAATATAAATCTCATATTGCAAAAGCAAAATTAAAAGCTTTAGGGAGCAGGCCTCAGAGACTAGTGCAGGCTTTCATGTAAAAAAGAGAGGAAGCACTCAGTTGCGCGTACGCATGCTTGCACAAACGAACGCGCGCACTCACCCACTTATTGGGATGCAGATATCTGCTTTGCAGTCTATAATCTCAGGCGTTCTAATCGATGATTAAAGGTCAACCTTTACGTGTGAATTATTAGCACATGCGTCAGTTGTGCTTGTGCCACGTGTAAAGCTACTGCACGCACACAACTCCCGTTCAGCTGTTACTGTGTTTCTTTCCAGGCGATGTTAATCGAGTGATGCTTATCTTCGCGCAAACAATGTAGAAGACATTTAGCGGTGACCGAGAAAAACAGGGAAAAAGAAGAAAGCGGAAAGCGAACTAAAGAAAAAGCTTGACACGTGTAAAAGCAGCACTTCAGAATAACAAGTAACTTCTGCGAGCACTGTGGCACTGTGGCACTGTGGCTGCCGAACAAATGTTGCACTGGGGCGGTCAACCTCTCTGTAAACTAAGCGACACCCATCCACAACACCTGTTTCATATTCTGTCAGCTTAGCAACCTCTGCGTCGACTAGGATTCGCCTCGTTGCTCATGGGTGAGAACATCTTTATGATCGAGCTAATATAAGTGCAGATATTGAGAAAGCAGACCCCAAGTGCGCGTGCAACGAAGAAAAAAATGCACATCTGCATTTACATGATAAGGTGCTTCTCCGTGGGTTAATGCAAATCATAGGTTGAAGCCTTAACGGCAGCTGAAAGAAAATCCGCACTCAGTCAACGCAAGAAGATCTTCAGACTTTGTGGACTTTGAAGGCTCCGTGAACCTTGGAGACTTTCCGGATTTCACAGTTTGGAAATTTCTTCGACTTATATGCCTCGTCAAGTGAAAAGACAAACTGCGCTAAACCGATAAAGTTTTTAATTTATTTTGATGGTTTGAATCAAACGGTTTTGTATTGCGGTTTGCAATGCACCGCTGGCGTGTTGACGAAATTACTCGAGAAGGAAAACACACCGAGTCCTATGGGTGTGATCACAACAGTTGCCAAAGTACAGGCGAGAGAGATGTCAGCCCAACGCATTTTTTCAGCCTGCAAGGCAAATTGTAAAGACGACGGGACCTGTGAATTATTATTCCTAACACAAAATCAAGAGTCGTTCAATAATCTAGCATGTCGGGAACGCTTCTGGGCAGTCAGGGGACGGGAGTTTTGAGGGACTGTGAGAGGATTTAAAAAAAGAAAGAAGGGCTGTAATGTGGCACACTTCTTATTGCAGAGGAAGATATGAAGTCACCTGGGAGACGCTGTCGCGTTTTCTTACCACTAACTTGTTTTTACACATGCACACACACCTGATCAGTAGGAGCTCAAAGTACTCTTTCTTAGCAGTAGCTGTGAGGTCACGTGATAAATCAGCATTGTGACGTCCATGAACTCATGAACCGCCATGTTTTAGGTGTGATAGTAACTAAACTGCTCTGTGGAGACTCGAAATATTTAGCATGTGGTTTGCAACATCAAAAATGCACCAGTGCACAATGTGTCTATTGAACTAACTTACCCCGCTGTACATAAAGCGAATTTGTGATGGCGAGTGATTGTGTCCGTCTGGATGTTTCTGTCGCTGATGTTGGGATGTTTGTGTACATTTCAAGTTGTGTGGTGTGCATGAGTGGCTACGATCCCGATTAACTTATGAAAACAGAAGTCCTACATGACATCAAACCCTACCCCTAAACCCTTTCCCCTTAAAAAAATAATCGTAAGCTAATATGGGTATTAAGCCTACGACTTTGAACTGAAAAGCCACGTCTTTACCACTTATCAATGCGCAGCGTTTTGGTAGGTCTGGGCATGCGCGCCTGGACCGCATGGAATTCAAGTGCGAAAAACATTTCGCTTACGGTTGTGGCCACTTTGAGGTCAACAGTTATCTGCTGAACCGGCATGACACAAACAAAGCGGACATAGGCGTGTTTACTCCCAGAAAAGACGGATATGACACGTTCCGACTGTAGACGTTGTTTTTTCAGCTTCAAATTGTACAGGCCACTGGGTCTCTTGCGTTGTGGACCAGTCTAATGCCGCTCAGCACAGGCTTGTCTTTCTAAACAGTTCCAACTCTCCGGTTCACTCTCACCATTTCTGTCCGACTTCCCACGCACTCGGCTGCTCCCTGCCCACTTCCTGTTGCATCGCGCCCACTCACAATAATTCCACTCAACTCACATATCACGATCACCATACACTTCTGCTTTCTCTAAGGAAAATGACGGTAGTATAAACAGAACCCTTTGCACCATTTTTCAGCAGGAAATAATCCTTCCACTTATCGATATTAAAAGATTTTACGGTTGACTGTAGCAATGAGACATAATAGAGGTGGTTTCCTTTAAACCTTCATCGATGAAAGAAATATATAAATGCTTATAGTTTGTGGGGGATATACCTTTACCTGATGTTTATTGATTGGTATATCTTTGCATTTCCCACGAGTACACCCCATTTACCAGCGTTCCACCAGGATGTGTACTTAAAAGTACTGTGGGCCTGCCAGCACTATTTAAGAGGAGTATGTGTAGATACTCTTAAGTTGTACTACACGACCCATCTGGTGCGGGTTTATTCCCGAAGCGCCACAGAAAGTGCTGGGCTGTCAGCTCCGGCGGAACCAGAAAGAGTTCCGCAGCCTTGTGCGGACGAAGACAATGCAGGAGCACACGTGGAACTCGACCCCCGAGACATTCCCACAGTGCATCTGACAAGACGGGCTTATCAGTCAATCATCGCACGGAAAGGAAATTCACAGCAGACAAACAGCATTGTTGGAGCGAAGCCCGATGCCCGCATTGTTACCCAGGAAACAGGATGAACAGGTCTTCAATGTCTGCGAGAGCATGGGAGGTAAAGAAAAAGAAGCGGTCTAGCTCCTTGGGTGGTGCAGACTTAGACAAAAGGTTGCGGGGGGGGGGGG
>SMGT01014997.1:192220-207199 GCA_004794575.1 Lanistes nyassanus | reverse complement strand
GGGGGGGGGGGGGGGGAATGCTTATTATACAAATGTGAGTGTGTGATGCGGAGGGGAAATACAGAGGGATAATCGTTGACCATTTTTTTGGAGACAAGAACTATTCACCACGAATTCTGGAAATTATTTGCCTAAAAACCGAAAAAAATGTGCGAAACATCTTGCTTAAGTACCAGTAAATGAGTATTCGTAATTAGCAATAAACACCCGTACTTAAGTAGCGATAAACAGTCGTGCATAAGTACAAATAAATAGCCATGTATAAATACCATAAGATAAATTTGGTTTTCCTTTTTGCTTGAGCACACATTGATAACATAGAGCCTGGAAGCCATGCGCGTCCTGTGTCCGTGCTTCCTTCCCCTCCCGCATCCCCCGCCACCACCGGTTACCTTACACTTACACCTTACACTTACACCTTACACAGATACCTTACACTCACACCTTACACAGACACCTTACACTTACACCTTACACTTACACCTTACACAGATACCTTACACTTACACCTTACACTTACACCTTACACAGACACCTTACACTTACACCTTACACTTACACCTTACACAGATACCTTACACTTACACCTTACACAGACACCTTACACTTACACCTTACACAGACACCTTACACTCATCCTACTTTGAGCTGGGTAGCCAGTTTAGAAAAAGCAACGCCACGTTAAGACCAGAAAGGGAATGCTGTGTCGGTTTCCCCTGAGACACGATGTGGTCTGGCTATTGGCACCTATTTTATCGTGAGACATGATCAGGTCAGGCTACTGGCATCTATTCTATCTTGAGACATGAACAGACATGGCTACTGGCACCTATGTTATCGTGAGACATGATGAGGTATGGCTACTTACACCCGTTTTATCGTGAAACATGATGAGGTATGGGTACTGACACTTATTTTGTGTGTGTGTGTGTGGATGGGAGGGGAGGGGGCTGACAGGCAGCCTAATTTGTCCCCATAAATATTAGGACATCCTATCTGAAATTTTAAAAAAATTTAAAGCAGATTTATTACCTTTGAACCTATCCACAAGAAGCCGCTCTTTGATACATAACGTATCTGCTCCATACGACATTCGAGGATTTTACGAAGGGTGTCGGCCCAGGTCTGCGTTACTATTAGTCTCAACCCGCTGCTGTATAACCAGCACCATCCCGAAGGCTGACCCCTCTTTATTTCTGTGATATAAGGGGCAGTGGGAGCGGTGGGCAGTGGGGGTGGTGGGCGGACGCAGACGGATTCGTTTGGTTGTAAAGGAGGTCAGTAAGGAGTTACCTCCTCACAATTTTCCCATTTAATGTTAGAAATGCTGGTCAGATCATTTTGCATTTCATAGCTTACATATGTGGCTCATGCTTGATTGCTAGTCCAGGTTTTATTAGTGCCTGATTGTTTCGGGCTAGCTGGTTAAGAAAAGGACAATAACTAGTAACAAATGATTGCAAGTGATACTAAGAAATTATAGTTCCTTCTCTACCCAACCAGGAATAGAGAAAGGTGTGGAGAGGGTCATACTACGTTAAATATTTTCCTGGACCTTAGAATTTCTAATTTTGAACATCTTAGCGTTTTCTTTTACCGTGCAAGGATTGGTTGTTCAAACAGTAAGTGGCGCTAGAGGGCGTGTCATACCTGCCACAAGATGGCGCCTTTGAAAATCAAACATGGCGGCGTGCTTCATGTCAGCTACACGTTGTTTGCTCGGACACACTGAGACCTGCAGACCTACAAACTAAATGGCCAAGCCATTTACGGGGCAGGGGGAAGACAGTCGTTGGAGGGAACACTAACCTGAGATTTGGACAGCTGAGCCCCTCATCCCTACCCCATACCCTCCACTGTTACCTCCCTGTGTCATCTTGTCCGAACTTTGCTGAACTTCAGGACATAGAAGCACGTTTTTGTTCTGGTTTCTGAAAGTCAGTACTTCAAAATATATTTTTACGGGAAAAACAAAGTGGTGAGTGAAGTTAGGGGCACTGCCATCTTTCTAACATCCTAAGACTATTACCTTAACGCTAACTGCATTTCTTGCTTCATGTGCATGAAAAACAAAACAAGTGTCTGATCGCGAACAGCGCGCCGCCATCTTAGGTTAAGCTGTGACGTGGCGTGACCTGGTCCCACATCCCAGCATTCCCTCTTTTACTTTCTCCCTCTCAATGGAGTGCTTTCTATCCCTTCCTTTAACTTTCACAAAAATATATTCCTTACGGCGAAACACTATTTTAAATTTCCTATCTCACATTACCGCTACATTCTCTAGCCGTTACAAATTACTTCATTCCTTAGATTTTTAATCACAGCTGTAGGGACTATCAAATAATCCTCGTTCTATATAGCTCCCTTGTCACAAACGGCTACTGTCGCTCTTTTGTCACTGTCAATTCACAATGAATTTACGTAGCTTTGCTGTCACTTGTATGTCACAGTGAAAAAGTAATGTAGCGATCCTGTCGCTGTCATATCACAGTGGATGATGTAGCTACCCTGTCACTTTCAAGTCACAGTGAATAGTGTAGCTGTGCTGTCACTGTCACCTCGCAGTGAGTAGTGTAGCTGTCCTGTCTAAATACTGCAGGTGTCGCGATTTAATTTTCTCCTTGTCATATGTAGATCTACAGCAAGACTTTTCTTGTCACAATCTGTAACAGTGTTTTTCGCACAATCCTTTATAGTAGTTTCCTTGCGGAGAATTATTAAATTAGTTCTCTTGTCGTGACTGGTGATACCAGTTCTCTTGTACTCATCAATGGTGCCTGCTGTCTAACTGCGATCTAGAATACTTTTCTTGTCGGCATAATAAAACGTCAGTTGTCACGATGATAGCAGTTCACCTGTCACGATGACAGCAGTTCACCTGTCACGATGAAAACAGTTGTCTTTCACTATGATAAAAGTTCTTTTCGTCACGATGACAGCAACTCTCGTCTCTTGATAATTGACTTTCCCCTATGTGACATTTACTTATATACCTGAATTTGTGTTTTGCCTGGAATATCTCACTCTGCCTATATTCTGTACAAAATTTGCTAGACTGGCGTTGTACAGGCAGCAAGGAAACAAAACCCTGCTGCACGCCTCAGATTCAAGCAAATAGCCGTTCGCGGTCATGTCTCGTAACATCTTGGGTCTCCATGTTGTCTTAGCATACAGGCATTCTTGTTCATGTCTCTCATGCACTTTCATTTCCCGAGGTTTCTCTTACCCTTTTGCCACGACGCTATCAAGGGCGGTCAAAATTCAGAAACGGGGAGCATAAATCCAAAGGACTGGAAGACGGGGTGTTTACCCAGTTGCTAGAATTCATCAGTCTCTGCTTAATCCTCTGTTTTTGTCGTCAAGACGAGCAGACAGAGTCACAATAGGGTAGGAGGTCAGCTGTTGGGAGGTAAAATTGTGAAAAGACAAATTTGTTTTAATAAAAGTTTCCTCTCTAACCTGGGTGCGGCACCAGAGTTTGTTCTAGCATTAGGGATAAGGTGCTACTCATGGGGTCTGAAGGAAAACGATAGCGCAGCATAGCGCTTTGAAACACCCCTCCGTGTCACCTCTCTGTGTGACCCCTCCTTCTCTTCATAATTTTCTCTCGTTTCCCTCACTCATCCATTCACACGTCCACACAAAAACCTACGAAGCTTGCGCGCGTACACACACTTACACCTTCACAACACAGGCACACACACACACACACGCACACACACATTTCATCCTGCAGTCTATTTCTATCCGTGATTCATAAGCCCCAGTCCGAACAAGCATAACTTGTACTGCCAACGAAGTCCCTATATGTATACTTTGTAACCAGAGGAGCGTGTGACATGGTGCCACAAAAAAAAAATCCAGTACAATGATCTAGATTTACAGAACACATCAACTTTGTTCCACTTTTATTTTGTGTTTTCGCCCTTTGACTGCTCACGGCATGCTAGAGTTTAATCAGCGCTCTCTACGCCTCGTTCACACAAGCTTTAACGATTCCTGGACTTTGGTTAGGTTTGTTAAATTGTCTTGTCTGCTCCTATACTTTTGTAAATAATTCAGCTCAGCTTACTGAAATTTTCTTATGACAGTAAGTAATCTGTCTTAAGATAAACTATAGTTCTTACTGCGTTTTGTTTATGTCGGTGAATCCATTTCTTTAAAACTGGACCGAATTCCTAAGTAGCGCCTGTACCTTGGGAAGTTAAAAAATGAAGACAGCCGAGCACTCAGCAGGACTGGCGTTAGTCTTGCCGTTTATAGCATAGGATAATCAGAAAGTAAATCCCGTTCGTCCCATCCGCTGTGTCGTGGACGCTTCACCGTCACCCTCTCACCTTTGTCACCGTCACCCTCTCACCTTTGTCACCGTCACCCTCTCACCTTTGTCGCCGTCACCCTGTCACCTCTGTACCTGACACCTCTGTTCTGTACCTGTGTGTGGAGACGGATTCAGCGTGCCAATCCACGGCCCTGGCGGCCCAGCTATAGGACTCGAGGAACTGTGCTTTCAACAGGTAACCCAGCCACCCGGCCACCCGGCCTCTCATTTTCCTGATTCTCAAACAGTAGACAAGAGAAGACCACTCTGCCGCCTGTTTGCATTGTATTAACACTGCTTACTCAGTTATCGCCCATTAAGTGCTGCTCATTTGGCCAGGAAAGTGAAAAGAGCCAAGAGTGTTATCGTTCTTTGCTTCTGACCCACCAGAAATGTGAGCTGGGACTTCCAGCGAGAACGGGTTAACATTTTCAGCTAGGAAGGAGTACGCGGCTGCAAAGGGCACGCGCTAATCGATAACTGCGTTATTTTCAGAGGGACCTTGTATCATCGTCTCGGGTCCATGTTTACTTCTCTTGCATGAGCCGGTCTGGCAAAACAGTCATGGAATTTTTATCAGTGCTGTTAGTGTTTACGCTGACCCGTCTGTCACGATGAAGTGGCCAAAGCCTTCATGAGCAGTAGATTCCCCAAGACTGAATGAGTCCCGCGGTGAATGGCGGTTTGTAACAATACATGTGAAAGGCATTGCACCTCCACCCACTCACGTCCAGCCCTTCTTGACTAACGCTAACGTCTTGTTCTTTTTATCAGGAAGGGCGGATTTGTCTTTGCAGGCGGATCTTTTTCTGTAAATTCGCTGCTCACTTTTCTCCTTCTGTCTGGCAATTTTCTTTCTTCTGCTGCACGTGACGCGTTGAGCAGCACTACGCAACGTGTTCACAGCTAAAGCGTTCATCAGCACTGCACAACATCTTGACAAGCGCTGCACAACATCTTGACAAGCGCTGCACAACATCTTGACAAGCGCTGCACAACATCTTGACAAGCGCTGCACAACATCTTGACAAGCACTGCACAACATCTTGACAAGCACTGCACGACTTTTCTACATGAATTTCGTGACGTTTTAACATGTACTTTATGACATGTGGGACACGCAGTTTATTGACAAAAGCACTGTGTGATTTAGTGACAAGCACTGCCTGAGGTGAGATCCTGATAAACGCTGCCTCCTTGTGCGTGAAGACTGTTGTTGTCTCTACTATCTATTCTTTCGTAACTCACTCGCTTTCAAGAAGACTTGTCACAGCAGAGATTCACAACAGAGATTCTCAGTTTCGCTTCAGTCAAAGCTTGATACATTTCAAGGTCGTTCGAATTGAAACCAACACGACAAAAGACACATCAACCCTAGCAGAAAACAAGGGTCAGGCGGGTCAAAGGCAGGTTAAAGAGGTCACGATTGAGGTAATCAGACCAACAGAGGACCAAATGGTGCTAGGTAAGTACTGCTGGCAGCCTATTGTCATGTTTCTCTGTAACGGCAGGAGAGCGAAGGACAGTCACGTGGTCCCCTGACGCTGTCTGATGGCCCGCGCCGCTCTCACCAGGAATGTAGCCGCCGTTACGGAACCAGCTATTTTCGTCCTTTTGTCATTCATCGGTTTTTCTTTGAAATATCTTAGGTCTTCTGCGATTTTGCACGGACAGCCGAATTCCTTTCAGATCACATCTTAGGGGTTGCTGGGTTCTTTGCGACCATTTGTCGTTTACGTACCACAAAGCATTCCAATCAGAAAGTACAGTCACCAGAAAGCATTCCAAGCAGAGTATAAAGTCACCAAAAACATTCCAGACAAAAAGTTCAGTCACCACAAAGCATTCATTCCAACCAGAGCCTAAAGTCATGTAGTCTGGCAAAGTTTTGGATTTTACGTACGACAAGTTATATGTATTTTTTCTCCTGACCCTCCCTGAATGGGAGAAATATAGCTCAGTCACTCAGTGGGGCATGTTACTGGGTACCCTGAATAACAAACGACACACAAGTCCACAAACGAAATCACGTACATTCCCGATCAACCAGCTTCCCTACTGACTGGCACGGGTAGAAATGTAGCCTACAGTAATGACAATATGTGTAACAGGGACATGGATAGTCCTTTAGGCAGAGCTACGGACTTGCAGATGTTGCTGGTCCAAATCCAGGAGCCCCAAAAATATTTTCTGGAGGTAAACAATACGCAGATTCCATTCCGCCTTTCCCTGAACATTAAACTGCCTCTTCGCACTGGCCATCTTGACGCAGCTATCGGTCTGGGGGTTCTTTTAGTGAATAGCTTGCTAATAGGACCCCCTTCCTCCATAATACAAATCACCGCGAACTCGAAGCACCGTCTCTAAAATTACTTGCCTGCATATCTACCAGTCGAGTGCCCTGCTCATGTTGTGTTGCCGCAGGTGGCAGTAAACCACAGTTCTCACCGTGACTCCAGCTCCTGATCCCGACTCCATGACCGTAAAAACAACAAAAACATTTTGAATATGCTTGTCGTTTTAGGGTCTTCTGTTAAATTTGTGGACATTTGGCATCTGCTTAACAATGTCCCCTAGCATGATAAAACTATCGTGCATGGGCACGTGCATAGGTCCATACGTGTGTATGTGTGTGTGTGTGAGTGCGCGCGCGCGTGTGTGCGTGCATACACACGGGCATGCTCAAAAAGACATAAGCACACTAACACAAACGGTGGCGATTTAGATAATGGTATTATTGATGCATTATTGGAAAAACTGCGAACTTTTCTCATATCTCGCCCCACTGGAGCTAAATATGTCTGGGTCAGAACAGCGGGACAAAATGAAAAATGCCAAATTTAGCCAAGGATCATAACTGTAGCTTGACATAAAATGGATTTTCCTTCACCTTGCCGCCTGATTAAAGCTTGGCCCGCTTATCGGATCCAGGAAAAAAAACTGCTGACTTTAAACTCAAGTATTTCTGCGCTAGCCCAACCCCCACCCCACCCCCACCCCCCACCCCCACACCCCCACACACATACATCCTCCTGCTTTCTCCTCCCATCCCCCCTTTCCTGTCAATGAGCCAGCTTAGGCCTCCCACGCACATCTTAATCGAGATTCTAGATCGCTTTCAGCCTTTTTGTTCAGGGCAATCAGCGGAAATGCACTTTGCGCATGGGCATCGTGCTAACCGTCGATATTACTGTACCGCTTGTCGCTCGTGTCACGTGACCTTTATTAGCCCGTCCGGTTTTCGGCATGTCGTCGCCATATCCGCTTCTTGGGGCCCTTGCCGCACCAGTGCTGGCTGCTTCATCAAAGGAATGCAGAGTACGGCCGTTATCGTAAATAGCTCGCTATTTTGACGTCATCACCTCCCCCACCCAACCCAACCTCCCCAAAAAATTGGCCAAGAAAAGCTGGTTTCCGGTGCTTGAAGCTAAAATCTAACCAATCAGCCAGCGACGCGCGCGCGATGTTCATCGTGGGTACGTTCAGAGAAACGAAATCAACTGGCTCTCTTCGTCTGTCAGGAGGCACGCAATGGGTTCTAAAAATTAACCGGATGCTGGGTGTATTTCTGCCACATCAGTAATCGCCGACAATTTGACACATTATGAGACCAGACAGCCTGAATAAGGATTAAATCGACGGTACCACTTTCTACCATGTAGTGTTATTATGAAAGCCAGAAAAGGGCAAATGTCATCCCACAAACACAGCATATTCCTTCCTTTTGTGGGCGCTGAATGAAGCCCTTACTTGGCAGATGAAGTTAGCCGAGTCTCCGGATAACGGTACTCAAAGTCTGAACAAGACTTTTAAATAACTTTTTTTTAAAAACAAATAATTCTTTCTAGTGTCATGGAATCAGAAAAAATGGCTGCTAAAGACAGTGTGCGGAAGAGAAATTGTATAGCAGATTTTCTGAGTCATTTTTTTTTAATTCGATCTGAGAAAATCGATCGTTGTACATGCGATTTATCACTCAGTCCCAGTAACTAAATCGATTAGATGGGATTAGTCTTCACTCCATTGAAAACGTTTTGTTTTTTCATCACGTGACCCGTGTCCACAACTCATGTCACGCAAAATCGATGATTGATCACGGAATTCCAATATGATGAGATCACGACACTTTAACACGGTGAGTGATTACGGCGCTCAAACGAGTGGGCACTGCCACTGAAATACTAAAGCCGTTGCGTCACTAAACATAGTCACCACTTGATTCAAACATACAAAGTCATTACACTTTTTTAAGTTTAGCCGTGACATCATACAGATTGTTTTAGTACCTCTACCATATGTAAGCATTACGTCACACAAACATGAACAAGTCTCTACCTGAACCTGATAGTTTGTGACTGCGTTATTCAAATTTAAGTTATAAGTAATATTCATAGGAATTACATTGCTGAAACATAATTAGCAATTCAAGCATAATTAGTCGCTATCATCCAGACATGAAATCATTACCAAACACAAGCACGATTAGTCACCACTTCTTTAAAATATAATATTAGTCAGTAGGTCACTCAAACATGTTTATTCATTACGACGTTTAAACGTGGTTAGTCATTACGACACTTAAACAGTCTACATGGCGACAGGTTGCTAGGCTATGGTGCTCGTCCGCAGACCCACTCGATCATAAAAATGCATTAGACATCACCTGTGGGTATATATGTGTTTGTTCATTACCATGGCGACAAAACGTCTTGAGCGGGAGATGTGTGGGGTTAGCGTCAGAGATGGTTTGGTTGCCAAAACGCGGCCAGTTTTTCGCAGGCCGCGTGTCGCGCCTGACACGCGTTCAAGGCTAGAGAGGGAGGAATTCCGTCCCAGCCTGAGATGAGGATTGGTTTATACTAGCCATCAGCCGCTGTCCAGCAGCCATCAACTCTACCCGTCTCTCTCTCTACTTGTCACACTCACACTCCCACCACCCCCTCTCCCGCTGTCCCAGACACAAAAGAGAAGGGAATAGAAAGAGATGGACCGCGATTAAGAAAGAAAAAAAAGATATACAGCAGAAGATAGGAAGTGGAGGATAAAGAAGAACAGACACATGAAAAAAAGAGGATCTTTTATCCGATTTAATATCAATGTTCTAAATTATCTGTGGCTGCGTGTAAATAAATTGCTGAAAATAGCTGCTGTGTACGAGATAGGATGCGCAATTGTAAATTGCTAAAAATAGCTGCTGTGTACGAGACAGGATGTGTATGTGTAAATAAATTGCTAAAATAGCTGCTGTGTACGAGACAGGATGTGTATGTGTAAATAAATTGCTAAAAATAGCTGCTGTGTACGAGATAGGGCTTGTATGTGAGTAAATGTGCGAGAACGTGACGACAGGAAAGAGAGACCGTATGTGCACGTGGCCCCTGGTCTCTAGTCTCTAGTCTCTAGTCTGTTATAAAAGTACTGTCATCATCATCATCATCATCATCATCATCATCATCATCATCATCATCATCATCCCCCTCCGCCGCTCTTCCTCCCCTCTTCTCTCCCTTTCGCCTTTATTCTTGTACCTTGTCGTTTTCCTTGATGCCATCACAGTTTTCTAAGTGTAGCGTGCTCCAAACCTTGAAGTTCTTGTGTGCAAGTGCCTGTTGCTGTCGCTGATGTTTTTCGTGCAGAGGAAGAGAGGCTCGTTTCCTGTCTTCTCGTCCACACGACGATTAGCAGCAGCAGCAACGACAGCAGATCCGTCAAGACTGAGTCAATTATTAATTCCACCTGTTCTCAGAATAAAACACTGTCCAGTGCAGGGTACGGTGACCTGCTGCGATATCCGAGGTTCACGCTGCGTGGCGATTAACACATTGTTTTTTTTCAGTAAAGTAGTCAAACCCTGACTCCTTACATCTGTTACCTCACATCTGCGGTCACGTCGCCTCATCATATCATCGTCATTTCGTCATCATCATCTTCTGTGTGTTCAGTCATACTGTTGTGTCAAGTTTTACATCATACTCATGTACTGTGTTCACCATCACCAGACCTGTTGTGTTCGATCGCACTGTTGTGTCAAGTGTCAAATCAAACACGCTAACACGTGTACTGTTTAGAATCAGTGTCTATGTGTCCAGTGTCTATGTGTCCAGTGTCTATGTGTCCAGTGTCTATGTGTCTACGTGTCCGGTGTCTATGTGTCCAGTGTTTATGTGTCTATGTGTCCAGTGTCTGCTTGTGACGGCCCGTGGTGTCACTCTGTGTCCAGAGGTGCAAGGACAAGCTGAACACGCTCGCCATCTCGGTGATGAACCAGTGGCCGGGGGTCAAGCTGCGCGTGACCGAGGCGTGGGACGAGGATCACCTGCACGCCGAGAACTCGCTGCACTACGAGGGCCGCGCCGTGGACATCACCACCTCCGACCGCGACAAGTCCAAGTACGGCATGCTGGCACGCCTCGCTGTGGAGGCGGGATTTGATTGGGTGTATTACGAGTCACGTGGCCACATTCATTGCTCAGTCAAGTCCGGTAAGTTGCTTACCAGCTCTGACAGAATGGAGAGAATGGGGCTTTTCTTTCTTTCTGTCCTTGAAGCTGTCTGGGGGGGGGGGGAGTTGAGTGTATATGTTGCGCACGTGTGTGTATGCGTGTGTGCGCGCATGCATGCGTTTGTAAGAGTGACTATGTTTGGTTTGGGTTTATGTGGGTGGGTGTTTCAGTCTCCGTTCATCTGGAATACATCTGTTCTCACATAATTGTTTGGGCCCAATGGTCGTGAAATACGTGCACTCGGCCACTTGAGGTCTGTGTCACGCGCCAACAGGGCTGTTCGTAGGCCGATTGCACCCAGTTGACCTTATAGAGTCTTGCACCTTCAGGCGACTCGCCCCACGCAGACGGCTGTGGCTCGCACCCAGGTGGTCGAGCTCCACAAGAAGGTGCCAGCCTCACCAGGCAAGCCCTCGGTCGGCGATCGACAAAGTGCCTGTCACATAACCTAGAGGGCGGAGTTGCAATTTTGTTCTTAAAATACCCGTTTACTCTCTGTATTTTGCGCGCATCTTTATGAATGCAAAAGGGATACAAGCACCTGTGTAACCTAGTGAAGATTTGACACCGCAGAAGTTCAGATGGGGATGAGAGCAACGGAGACAACATAATACTTTGATTTAAATTCACAAGATCAACTGGGTTTTGGCATCACACAGTCGCACACAACTTTCCTTCTGGAAGCCGCTGCACTGCATCCCCCTTTTACTGTCGTCAGCGAATGGGACCCATCTGTAATTTTTCTCCCTTACGGTTCTTCTTTCTTTTCTTATGGCTTTTGTTTCGAAATGACCAGGAAGACGAACAAGAAATAATTTCTCGAAATCTTGTCGACGTGTCAAAAGCGGACAGAGGCGACCAACAGACAAAGAAACAGAAAAAAAACCCAGAGAAATACGTCAGTTGGACCTGAGTGCCAAACACTAGGTCAGAAATTCGTCAGGAGTGCATGACTCCCCAAAAGTAAATTCTCCTGTCTTCCCCAGAGATCAGCACTATAGGCGTGTGTTCACTATAGCCGTGTGTTCACTATAGGCGTTTGTTCACTATAGCCGTGTGTTCCAATTTGGCTGTACGCGTCCACGGACTTCTTTACACCTGGGGTCACGATACCTATCCTCAACGTGACCCCTTTACCTGTTCAAAGGCGTAACCTCCTTCCCTCGGGACAGATATGGCGGTGGGTCTGTCATCCGCGATGCAGTGTCCGCAGCCCACAGGAGACAGCTACGGCCAGGTAAACCGCACGGGTGATTTCCACCTTGCTGACCCCATCCTCTCGACACCCCGAAACACGAGGCTGTCCACCCACCCGACAACATTAACGCCATCCCCGCCCACCCGTTTAACAGAGCTGCTACCCGTAAATCCTCTTTCTGAGCTCTGTCAAAACACGGCCAGTTTGCGTTTGATCATTTTTAAGCGCTTCGGCGCTGGCTTCTCTAGGTGCACACAAAAACTGGAAAACCCGTTTGTTCGCTATCCGCTTACCGCCATTGTAGGGGAAGCCTGCGGCAAGCCCCAGTGTCAACAGCCGCCGATTAGCGCTACCCGTCTTCGTGCTGTTGCCCCTATTCGGGGTGGACAGAGAGATCGTAAAGTGGGGGGCGAGGTGAAAGGCCAGGGGAGGCTAGCGTCACTTCGTCAATCCATGTTAGCGAAACAGCGACCTCTTGCTAAGGCGCGTCACACAACTTCATCTGTCATCTCCCTACCACTGTGTGCCGTACGCATGCACGCAAAGATGCATTGCGTGAGTGGATGTACTTGCATTCACGCATTTGCGTGTCTACATTTGGACGTGTCTATATGCGGATGTGTCTACATGTGGGCGTGTCTATGTGCGAATGTATCTACATGCGAACGTGCCTATGTGCGAAATTGTCCATTTGCGAATGTGTCTATATGTGAACAGACTGCAGCTTATTTCGTCATCCCCATGACCCCATCTTTCTCGCGGTCCCTCTCCACCAGCTTTTACTGCTTGCTGCACCCCGTGGTAGTTGCTTGTTGCACCCCGTGGTAGCTGCTTGTTGCACCCCGTGGTAACTGCTTGTTGCACCCCGTGGTAGCTGCTTGTTGCACCCCGTGGTAGCTGCTTGTTGCACCCCGTGGTAGCTACTTGTTGCACCCCGTGGTAGCTGCCTGCCACTTCATTGTGCCCTTCGGAGTCAGAGAAAAAGTACTGCCCCAAAAGTAATTCGTAGTGCTACTGAACCCTTCACCATCTCATCATCTGAATCATTTGAACCTTACCCTCTTGTGTCCCATTCAGTGAACACATTCTTGCATTCTCTTCTCAGCAATCTTCCGTTGCCGCGGCTTTGCTCACCTGTTTTGACTTGTTCCAGGTGCTTCAGTCACACCCGAACATTGTTTTGTGGTTAACATGGGCTGACGAAGCTACGCCAGCCTCCCAAGGCCTTTCACCTCACCCCCACTTTACGATTTTTTTTCCACCCCGAGCAGGGGCAACACACGAAGACGCTGAGCAGCGTTGTAGGTGTATCCCATACCTGAACAGCCATTGTTTGTGTGGCTTGTGCTCACCTGTTGATTATGTCACTAATTTGTTTTTGTGTCATGGTTTGACTGTTAGGATTGTGGTTCTGTGGTTAATGATATTTCCCGTCCGCTGTAAAACTGAACGCAGAATACACATCGTGAAATTAGGCCACTGCTGTCGTGACGGAACTCCGTGTTATGGCTGAGAAACGTCTGACTATGGTAATTGTCAAAGTTTGAAGTCATTATGTCAGTGCGTATGGCGAAGCCCCAGATTTGCGCATTTTCTTTTCACTTAGTTTGGAAAATTCTGACCAGACGATCAGGTCTTTCACTGAAAATCGGCTAGGATTTTTAATAAAGACCATTGCACGAGCTTTCAGGGAATAAGGCTTTCATCGTTTTCCCCTTTATAATTTCTTATTTGCTCTCATGGAAGCATTTACTACAATGAAAATAAACGCTTCGGGGACTTCGATTCTGAAGGAGGTAATAGAAAAGAGTTGTTCAAACATGGAGACTGCAGTAAAAGGTCGAGCCACAGCGATCTGTGAGGAGTACCTTACAGCATTCACAGCCAAGTTCAATGAAACAGCCTCACAGAGATAAAGATCTCGTGCTTTTTGCCCGCCGAATCTCTGTCCATGGTGGAACGGAAGATTCAAGGGGGAGACTGGAAAATAGATTATTTGGGGGGTGAAGGTACGGAGAACGCATTGGATGTGTTGGCATTGGCTTGTGCTTTGACTGGTACACACGCGCATGACTCCCGCATGCGTGTTTGTGCATTTATCTGCCTACACGTGCCCGCCTCTGTGTGTGTTTGTGTGTGTGTGTGTGTGCGCGCGCGCGCAGGCATTCATGTATGTGTGTACGAGAGAGACAGAAAAACAGAGAAAAGAGAAGTGGCTGCATATCCATGTGAATGTATGCATTATGTATAATCTTCTGTTTCGCTGGGGTTTTCCCATTTTTGTTGTACGTCAAACTCTTCGTGAATCTGTTTGTGTATACGTGAATTTGCAGACATACAGGTGATTTGTTCTTACCATTGTCATCTCAGGAGACAGTTGAATTGTAAACAGTCATGGAATGATGTGCACGACAAGCGCCTTCAGTTCTGCGCTGTGCGCGGCATTTTTATGAAAGAGAATTATTTGTTTCCAGTTTGTTAATCGAGAATTTAATTTATATCGAGAGTATTAATTTAAACTCTGCTTTGTGGGTAGTTGCCTAGATGTCACGGAGCGTTGGTCAAGTTAGGTCCTAGATGTCACGGAGCGTTGGTCACGTTAGGTTCGCCGTGTGTTCCCATCTCTCCGCGCGCGCTTTGTCCATTTCGTGTCTGGGTGAGCAGCGATCCCAGCTGTTGACGACTAGACTTTTCTCTACACTGTGCGCGTGTTAGCGTGTGTTAACGTGCGTGTGTGTTAACGTGTGTTAGTGTGTTTAACGTGTGTTAGTGTGTTGTAACGTGTGTTAGTGTGTTGTAACGTGTGTAGTGTGCTGTAACGTGTGTTAGCATGTATTCGAGTTTTTGTCTTAGGCACTTTTAAGGGGATGCTTTTCATGGCCAAATTCCCGCCACGGGCAGGCATAAGCTGGTGGCAAGACTGCTTCGTAGTGAATCTCGACAGAAATCATTTTATC
>SMGT01014997.1:162679-183230 GCA_004794575.1 Lanistes nyassanus | reverse complement strand
TCTGTGAATAGCTGCTACTCCCTTGTCTGTGAATAGCTGCTACTCGCTTGTCTGTGAATAGCTGCTACTCCCTTGTCTGTGAATAGCTGCTACTCCCTTGTCTGTGAATAGCTGATACTCCCTTGTCTGTAAATACCTGCTACTTCCTCGTCTGTGAACAAATGCTACTCCCTTGTCTGTGAACAACTGCTACTCCCTTGTCTGTGAACAACTGCTACTCCCTTGTCTGTGAACAACTGCTACTCCCTTGTCTGTGAACAACTGCTACTCCCTTGTCTGTGAACAGCTGCTACGTCCTTATCTGTAAATACCTGCTACTTCCTCGTCTGTGAACAGCTGCTACCATGCTGTCTAACATCAGCAGCTAGCTCGATGAGGAGTGGCTATCACGCTGTCCAAAGGGTTAAAACTGTCCAAAGGGTTAAAACTGACCAAAGGGTTAAAACTGACCAAACGAATGTCTGCGAATACTATCGAATCTCTTCGCTCTTCGTTTCTGGAAATCTCGTTTCGTACAAACTGATCGTCACGTGAGTGTTAGGTGTACATTAAATCACACAGTGATATGTGCGAAGAAACGTTTCGGCTTCTTCAGTATGTTTTTATTGACCATATTGAGCAAAGAACAAAGAATTATCTTCGCAAAATGCGGTTAAGAGAGGGAGTGGGAAATATTTTTTGTTGGTTGTGCTGGTTGTCGGCGCCCCAGCGAACAGTCAGTTTGTAAAGGCTTTAACTTAGTACTTTCGCAAAGGTGACCCTGGCTGAACTCTGAACTGTCGTCTGTGGTCAGGTGCCTGTTATTACCTGACGTAGCAAAGTTGTCACACAGCCATGCAGAACACTCGTTTGCTTTGTGAAGCGCGCGAGTGAGACGCCTAGGCGGAGAATGACTGAGGGCCGGCAGGGTACGTCTTGTTTGTGTCTGGTGGACGAGAGTTCACTAAGCCGGTTTCCGCTATCTGTAATCGCATGTTGTGCCAGTCGAATTCTCAGGGAATGCTGAAATGTCTGCCGTGCGTTAAACAGCTAGCTTAAATCAAAAATAGTTTCTTTTCGTCCTTGTTTGTCCTTGACACAAAGTCAATAAACCATGTCGTCGGCGGTACTAACACAAAGAATGTTGAAAGGCGGACAACAGATCAATTGTCGATGTCAGTCTTAGACTCTCGAACAATGGAGAAAATGGTCGTACCAGTGGCTGACCTCTGCTTTTGGTAATTTTTGTAGTAAAAGTAATAGAGAAGGCTTCCTGGTTCTTCCATTTTATGAATCTTGAGAAAATAAAAGAGAAGCAGTCATTCCACAAATGGCGGCCACCCCTACAGACACCTGCTCCGCCAGACGCCTTGAGCCTATTCAGGCTGACATTCAGTGCCGACCACATTGCGTGCTGTCCCAGACAGTCGGACACAGCTGTGTCCTGCTGGTCTTCGACATACAGTCTGACCTGACTGTATCCTGCTGCAGTCCGACAACTGTTGGAGCCGTATTCGTGGCCGTTGGTTAAGCTTAACCCGACCCCGATCACATGACAATTTATTCTGACCGCTGCAGCTGACGCTTCTGCGACTTCAATTATTTTCGCCCAGCAGTCAGAGAAAACAAAACGGAAAAGACGAATGTGGGTTCGACAGTGCATTGCTCGTCGAAACCAGTTGGGAGAACACGTGTGTCTTCTACAAGAATATCAGCACAGGACCCTATCGAATTCAGACGCTTCTTCAGTTCTTTCGAATGTCGCACGACAGTTTCGTGGAGTTACTGGGTAAAGTTCCCGTAGTAAATCTCTGTTTGAATAGTCAGGGGATGTGTTGTACATGCTGGGATGGTGCTGCAAGAGATCAATTAACTGGAAAATCGTTTTTTCTGACCAGATGACTATCAATCGAAGGCCTAACATGATCACGACCAGCGCTAGACCACACTGCACTAAACAGGATTTTTCTGATTGGCTGACACGCTTGCAACATTTTGAGCCCCTGCTGGAAAATAGCGCGGCGTGGTATCCGCGTAAAATGTTGAGAGGCCCCTTGCAACATTTTCTCTCAACATTGCAACTACATATATGGTAAATATTGCGCGCTCAACGTTAAGAGCATTGCTAGTGTAAACAGCCCTTAACTGGTGGTTAATCACGTGATCGCGATCGGTTTACGTTCAACCAACGGCCGTGAATACGCTCCTGGTCTCCGACATGCAGACAGTCCGACACAACTGTATCCTGTTGGGTCCGACATACAGTCCGATACAGCTGTATCCTGTTGGGTCCGACATACAGTCCGACACAGCTCTGAACTCTCGTGGTTCGTCTGCGACCTACAGATAAGCCAGACGAGAGAGACGAGGCAATTGTCGGGCCTTCGCCTGAAGGAGACAACATAATCCCTGCTCAAACATCTCTTCTCTGCCACTCCCACTCTGCCATAGGGGCCGTGAGAGGCGGGCGGGCGGCATGGCCCCTAGGCCATACATATTAGTCTGTCTAGCGCCCCCTTGCCTCTTGCCTCTCCAGGCAATGAGTTACACAAGAATGGTGAGCTCCGAGTAAATTTGTGTCGAGAACAAATCTGCGCCCTTTAGTTTGCGAGAAGCCTGACGGTTACAGGTATACGACAGGGGGTTCACTTGTACCCGGCTGTGGCAGGGGGGTGTAGCACGTGTGCACCATGAAGATGCCGACGTTCTCATGTCCCCCAGGCCCACAAAAAAACCTGATTTGATTAGCTGGCACGATGTGTATTTTTATCAGTTATCCAATGAACACAAACATTTTCAAGGCCCCAGTGGTCATGACTTGATTACTCGATAATGACGAGTATCAAGAAAACTAAATCCCCTTTAGTCCTCAGGACCCACAAAAGCTATGACTTCATTACCTGCTAATATGTGTTGTCTTTTCAAGAAACAAATTCAACAAGTGAGGAAGTCGTATGGTACATAAATTTGGCGAACTTGCCTGCAGGAAGCTCAGTTCTGCTCCAAAGAGCTGAGAGAAGCTGGTCCTTTGCATGATAATTCTTCTCCCAAGAACAAGTTTCTACTGGACAAGAACCCTCCTGGAATCCCCCAGTAAAGGCAAAAAATATCTTGAGTTTGGTTACTGATCTGAGTTAAAGTCGCTACAAATGACAGACTCACACAGTCATGTCCAGTGAAGCCTCTGGCAAACAAGTTTTGCATTGGAAAAGATCACATGTTAGTCCAAATAACGTCCATACTTGATTGAAAGATGCTGTCTTAATTAAAATGTGCCAGATTGCACACCATAAATCTGTGTTTATTCTATGCGCAGTTGCACATTGTTACTTCACCCAGAATCTGTTTCCTGAGAATGGACTTGCACAGACAGGACAGTTCCACAACAGACAGTCAATTTATATTTTAACCAGGAAAGCGGCACACAGCTGTAGTGTGAGCACAACTGGCTCATGATGTGTCCATGCTTGTGGATGTTTGTAGTGCATAATCAAGGTTATTTTAGGAAGTGGGGGAGTGGGAGGGATTTTGAGTGAAACTCGTGGCTCATTTTAGACTGGATCGCTATGGAAATCTTTTACAAACATTATTCTAACCCTAATTTGAAAAGAAGCAAATACTTTTCGTTTGTTCCGGGGATCTCTTTTCATTGGCACCTCACTCGCACCTCCAAAAGGTGTTCCCTCATTCCTCGCTTGTGAACGCGCACAGGTGGTATGTTCACTGGAGAGAGTGCTCACTTTATATAAACTTTTGCGCTGAAGTATGTGTGGGAAGCCTCTTTGCGTGCCTGGAGGTGCCTGTGCATAAGTCTGCGTGTTCGCACATCTGTGAACCTGAGAGAACAAAAAGAATCTCGCAGGCGAACCCTGTGTTGACAGAAGCGGCGAGCAGTCAACAAATGCCCCGGTCATAAAAGGGCCTGCCTTTCTGGCCGCCTCGTTAACGCTAATTTTTCGCCATCATCCTGCCTGCTTGGCCACAGGCGCCGCTACGAACACACTTGGCGCGATAATGACAGACTGTTTGCCGGGTCAAACGACTTTCGCCGCTTTGTGTTGTGCTCCCTGTCGCTCTCCAGTCTGTTTCCTCTTGCAGACACATAAAAATTAAAGGTATTGTCAAACAGAGCGCCCGGCGTAGGCCAAGATGTATATAACGAAGTTTCAGATATCAAGCTGGTGAAATTTACATCTGAGTTAACTAGCTGGATTCCATGTGGAGAGCTGAAAGATCCTCAAACACGAAGCATGCAAAGGGCATAAGTTGCATGTTTAGAGTGGAGTTTGCGTTATTGTGAAGTGTTGCTGTTTATAACACGTTAGCATCTGCAGACAGTGTGGCAAAATGGTGTTGCCAAAAAGGCGGACAAAGCAAATATTTAGACGAAGAAGAAGCCACGGGGCTTTTTTATATGTTTATGCTATAACGCAGTCTGGGGCTTCTGCCTTCTTTACCTGGGTTATTTCTGTGCCTCCTTTGCTTGGATCGAATTACACATTTTTCGCAAAAACGAACGCCTATCTCTAAAAATTCTGCTTGTGGATTTTACCGGAGTTACTTTCAAATCACACATACGGTGTGGCTGGTAGCACTCCTTAACAGGTATACGACACGATTTAATGTAACTTGAAATTGTAGGTGCCACAGACAAGTCTTTCCATCACGAAGGCCGTGTCCTACACTTTGCGACAAGAAGCCATACGTCTTCCGCATTTAGCCTTAGAAGAGAGCAGGCGGGTTGTTCCAGCATTCCAGGCATGTTAAACTTGTGTCCTATCTGATGACAGGGGTAGCCGGACACTTGTATTTTAATTTTTAGTTTTAGTGACAAAACAGAAGTTAATAAGCCATTGCATCGACATGCAGTAAGTGGATGGAAACACAAATATGGCTAGCACAGCATGTAGCACAGCAAGGAGACAGAATACAATCTTCCTTAGATTATTCCGCATCTCATAATCGCCATGTTGCATTCTAAAGTCAAATATTACCTTAGCCTTTTAAAAAATTCATCGTCACCCATCAGTCGTCAGTCGTCAGTTTTCTTCATGATGACGCTTTAACCCCCCCACCCACCCACACCCCCCGAAGATGCTAAGCCCACTAGTAATTTTCCGATGCTGTGTACGTATGTACCTGTCTTTTATGAGAACCAGTCACAGGCTGTTAGCACAAATTAACTAGTTTGTTTTATTTGATGAGCACAACATTCCACACAAGCATTCCGCTTCCCGCTACTTAAAAATAACTTTGATGAACGGGCAAACAACAGCTTTTTGTCCGAGTAAACAACGCATTTGTCAGGAGAACTAATCAACACTCGTCTGCAAAGATAACGCGTCGATAAATTGAAATCATTTAGCGCAAACGGACCGTTCAGTCACAAGTTTATTTTCTGCTGTCTGCGCTCTCGCGTCGTACACCGTCACAGGGCGAACTGGGAAAGTTTAGAGAAGGCGAATCAGAAAGTTGAGAGAAAAAGTCCGGGTTAAAGGAGGGGGAGGAGGAGGATTCCTATTTGTTCACACAATTCGTGTTCTAAGCTAATCTGAAGATAATCTACGCTAATTACAGCATTAGAGAATAATTCACGTCGGGTACAGCTTAACGAAATTAGTCATCCTAATCAAATACAGTATTAGAAAATAATACAGATCAAATACAGCAGTTCGGAAAGTGGGAGGGAGGGGAAAAGGAACTTTCTTATAAGAGGGAGAGGCGAGAGCAATGCGACTGCTAGTCTCAGAAACACATAAAAACAATCACCTTTACCCTCTTTGACCTTTCACCTAAGGAACCCCTGGAGCAAACATTTCTAGCTGACCACGCCGCGCAGAACCAACATTGCGTCCAGTTAGCACGGGGGTGACAAACTTGCCGCTGTCTCCAGCTCAACACTTCCGTCAAAGATAGCTGTTGGTGGTTGACCTTTCAAAGACGGGTTCATTTTCCAGACGTGCCAGTCGAAGCAGCAGAAGTTCTGCGAACACTAATCTCTGTAATCTTACAAAAGGTATTCTCCTAAAGACAAGTTCTGCGAACACTAATCTCTGTAATCTTACAAAATGTATTCTCCTAAAGACAAGTTTTGCGAACACTAATCTCTGTAATCTTACAAAATGTATTCTCCTAAAGACAAGTTCTGCGAACACTAATCTCTGTAATCTTACGAAAAGTATTCTCTTAAAGACACAAGATCTCTGCAATCTTACAAAATGTATTCTCCTAAAGACAAGTTCTGCGAACACTAATCTCTGTAATCTTACAAAATGTATTCTCCTAAAGACAAGTTTTGCGAACACTAATCTCTGTAATCTTACAAAATGTATTCTCCTAAAGACAAGTTTTGCGAACACTAATCTCTGTAATCTTACAAAATGTATTCTCCTAAAGACACAAGATCTCTGCAATCTTACGAAATGTATTCTCCTAAAGACAACTGATTACCGCCAATACCCTTCTCCCGGTCGACTCAGTCTTACGCTTGTTCCGTGGAAATTATTTTACTTCACATAGATTGTTATACTGCTGTTGTTGTATGCTTGTCCGTGGTTGATGTTGCTGTAATGGTTGCCTTTTATGTTCGAGAGGTAGAAAGAACCAAACACTAGTATTAGATGTAGCAGCGGCCGATCTCTCTGAGTAAATTCTGTTTTCCAGGCAGTTAAGATTCCTGTGTTTGCCACATTCGATCGCAAAAACCTCCGCAAATGTTGATACTTTAAAGAAAAATGTTTAAAACTCTGTAAGTGTACTTGGAGATACTAAGGATGGTTGTATGCATGTGTCATTTGTAGGATAGAATATAGAACTGGAAAATTGCTCCCCATTCTGAAGAATGGTGGGCGGGGAGCCAGTAAGGGGTCAGGGCTCAGTCACGCGGACATCGTCACGTGATCTGGGGACACGGGAGTGCCTGGCGCGAGCTAAAGTCATGCTTACTGATGTCTTGGCAAACAGGTGTTGAATCTTTCCGCTTCCCCTTTGTGCCTGTCTCTTCATTTAAATGCCTTTAAGTGGATTACCGCCCCGTCCAGAGAACACGACGGTCCCTGGCGTGCAGCCATAGGGTGGCCACTACATCTCTGTGGCACGGCCAGGATGATAGAAAATTGCTCTTTGCGTTTTTCCTCTTTGTTTTAATTTCTTTTTTGTCGTCCCAGTTAATTTTCTTACGAGAAATCCAAGGTTAGCGCGAGGTGTTTGCATCCTTCGCTGGAATCGCACTCTTCCTGTTTGTCTCCCACTTAACCCTCTCGCTTCTGTCTGTTGACTCCTTGACCGCCAGACGTCACGGGGGCTTGGTAACTGCGCGTTTCTGTGCGTGCGTTCATTTTGGCTTCTGTTTGTACTCAAACGCATACGCACATAAAAAAACACATAGGTCAACGCACGCACGTTCAGACACATACATAGACTAGAAACAGCATGACAGAGACAGAGACACACACGCACACATTTCCGTAATCTGTAGACTGATCTCACCAATCTCACTAATCTCACTCCCTCCATCCGCTGTTGACAGATTCCTCCGTGGCCATCAAGATCGGCGGTTGTTTTCCAGCCAGCAGTGACGTCATAACGTCAGATGGCGTCGTCAAGGCGATGAGCGAGCTGACGGTGGGGGAGCGGGTACTGGGCGTGGACGAAGACGGACAGCTGGAGTTCACGGAGGTCATCGCCTTCCTGGACAGGGACGAGGACCAGGGAGCCCACTTCCACACCCTCACCACGGACAGTGGGCACGCCATCACCCTCACGTCCAAACACCTTCTGTACGTCACCAGCGACAACAGCACGTCGTACGCAGACGGCTCGCGTCACCAAGTACAGCCAGCGCGTCACGCCGACAGCGACGTGGGTTTCGCACGCTACCAAACGCTGTTCGCGCAGGACGTGCGAGTGGGTCACGTGGTTTTGGTTGCTAGTGACGACAGCACGTCTGTCTTGACTTCGGGTCCCGGGAACAGACCACGAGGCCAGCTGCAGCCTGCGCGCGTTGTGCACGTACGAACGGGCGTGCAGAGAGGCGTGTATGCGCCGCTGACGTCCTCCGGGCGTATCGTGGTGGACGGGGTGGCGGCCTCGTGCTACGCGGTGATCAACAACCAGCCGCTGGCCCACGCAGCTTTCGCGCCCATGCGCGGCTGGCACGAGTTGTCTGCCCGCCTGTCATGGCTGAGGGCCCTGGTGTGGGTCAGCGGGGACACGGAGCCCTGGCCCCAGCAAGGCGTCCACGTGTACGCCAAGATCCTCTACAACATTGCGTCCATGTGTCTCAGTCCCAGCGTGCTGCACGTGCCATGACCGGACAGTTCCATGCCAAGACCTGTTGCTGCGCTGAGAATCACGGCCGTCCTTGACCTTGTATCACATCTTGGTACCTGTTGGCAGTCACCAGAGCACACAGATTTCACGTGACAGCACACAATGTATGCATCTGCTTGTTTGGGCGCAAGCAATACGTCATACAACATCGATTCCAGGAAACTCCAGATTTCTTGGGAATTTCTTTAACACGGTCAACAAAAGCAATGATTGTTTCGCGGTCGCTTCTATTTTAGCTGTACGGAACTAACAGCTGTTTGAAATTAAGAGGTGTACCGAACTAACAGCTGTATGAATCTAGCAGCTGTACGGAACTAACAGCTGTTTGAAATTAAGAGGTGTACCGAACTAACAGCTGTATGAATCTAGCAGCTGTACGGAACTAACAGCTGAATGAAACATACAAATGTTGTACCAAAGTAACAGCTTAGTGTTGAATGTCTAAAAGCTCGAAGCTTTAAATGTATGTCAGTAATATTTTGTCCTTTAGTTTTCAAACTGGGTGTGCACAACCGAGCTTAATGATTTAGCTAATCTTTAAACCATCAGCGACTTCTTGCACTTGTAAGTTTTCAAGGGTAACATTCTAATTTTAATGGTGAAATGTCCTCTTTCACTGGATGATCGCGAGCCCCATATCTTGCCTTGGGAATGCTTGTCATTTGTAGTCTGAACGTCGACTATTCCAGAGAAAGAAAGCAGACGACTTTGATAATAATGGGTACGGACAGGTATGAGACTGCGTATTAAAAGGTGCGAAACTAACAGGTGCGGAGGAATGCCTTCTGGAACTGCTGCTTGTGCTGGAAGGATGATCTGTCTCTGTTCTGTTGCTGCTGAGTGACAGAACAGTGAGGCGGCCTAAATGTGCTTAGTTGATAAAACTGACTTGGGACTTCCCTGAGAGGCCTTAGTTTTGAGGTGGGTGGCGCGAAGGGAAGTGGGGCAAGTACAATTTCTTGAACATGAGAGTGCTGGTCTTAATTTGCTGCGGAAAAAGCAATTAAAGATTTTTAAAATATAATTTAGACCATAGGTTAGGAAACGCCTTTACACAGGAACCCCTAACTGATTTTTGTCCCTGAAACTTTCAACCAGAAAACGGCCCGTAGCTTAGCGGTAACGACGGCAAGTATTTTCTCTCCACGTGGGACTTCCTCCAGTCTTCCAGTTCCCTCCCCTTCCTCCTTCCTTCTTCCTCATCCCCTTTTTTCTTCTTCTGCTGTCACTAGAATCACTTTCCACAGATACACATTTCTTTACTGGCGATGAGATTTCAGAATAAATATATATCATTTATATGATAAATATGGATAATTTATATGATCAACAAATCTTCCATCCAGATGACAAAGTAAAAAAAAACCTGTACTTATAGTTATGTCATACCCTTGAGACTGTTTTGATGTTTTGCTGACAAGAGACTATAGAAAATAATAATCGCACAGTGAGGCTAAAACCGTCTACAGTTTTATTGACTATGAGTAACCCGCTGTTAGTTTAGCAGACCACACACATCTTACCAGATTATTTCGTTAAAAGATATTTATATAAGCAGGTAAAACAGTTTTGTGATGAACAAGAGGAAGTAATAACACGGAGAACATTCTATCCTCTGCTCGCCTCGTCTCTGTCTCTCTTCCCTTCCCCCCCCCCACCACCTTCCTAGTATCTCATCCATAGCCTTCCCCTCCACACCCTCCAACCCTCTGATGCAAGGTGTTCGGGAGGAGACCAATTATTTCTCCACAATTTGTGGACGGCGTGATGTCAAGTAGCTGGATGGATGATAGTCACAACTTGATGTAACAAGATGTTCTAAGAAGTACCTTGCAGTTGCAAACAGAGACATATATTTGTTGCCAATTTTTCAGCTGCAATGATGTCTCCGTGAGCCTGTGACGTCAGCAACCTGCGACCTTATGACGTTAGACGAGTTCGTGGCGACCTTTATTCGTGGGTCACCTTTCTGATAGCAGGCCAGACATGAGGTCATAGTCGACGAACTACGACGCACATTAGCCTGATTAAGAAAGGCACTTGCGTGAACAGTTTTGATTAAACAAAACAAGGGTGACCAAAATATTCGCACTTGGGATTAAAACGAGGTAGACGTGATTATACGGCAATGCCGTACAGCCCGTGACTGCTTGACAAGTGTCTATATTGGTGAAACATCTGTTGCAACAGCTGGTTACTGACCGCTGTTGATAACTGGTTCACTGGTTACAGCTGCATGCTAGAACAATCTGAACAGACTGTTTCCGGGACACTTTCCGGAACAGTTTTATGCATTACCTCTCGATAACTCGTACCAAAGATCAGTGCATACATGATGTGCTATGTACCTAGCAGAGTGATTTCCCTTCACTTGTATCTGTGTAGATTATTTTGTGAGCTTTGTACAGCCGCGTTTGAAGTTTGTTCTTTTCTCATTATTTTTGTGAAAATTGTACAAATATTTATATATATAAATACAGATATATTATAGGCCAAGCCTAGTGTCTCGCTAAATGCCTCGTTGTTCCGTCAAAGAAATATTTACTATTGCTTTGGGTTTCTTCTCGTTGCTAAAACCAGAGGTGACAGGTCGATGTGAGCCTGAAATTACCTGACAGGTCGGGGTTCTGTATGGGGCCTAGAAGATCATGAAGTCACGCCAACGGAAATGATAAGGGTAACATACAGATCTCATGTACTATCGTGCTATCTTTAGTGGGTTACCGGATCTGACTGGCGTACGATTTCCCCAAAATGTCGCCTGCTGGACTAAAGCGAAGCGCTGACATCTGACTGTGTCTCTGACCATTTGTACGAGTGCTTGCCAATACGATGTGATACAGAATAGTGGGTGTTTACTGCTGAGCCGTGGCCATGTCTTGAGAGTAAGTTCCTTCTCAGTTTGAAAGCTACTTTTAGCTTGGAAGTATCTATATGTGAGAGTATCTCCCGCTGAACATACCTTCCAAGTGGTGTACATTTAATTGCATTCTAACCTGTGTACCGAGGAACCTCAGCAATGCATGGCAATGATATGCCTACGTTGGCAAAGTATGCCAGCATACAACTTGTATGCCAGTATGTAAATGGTATATCAATGTGTTGATACAATAACTGTGTACAACACGGGCTAACATGTGTGCTAAGGCTTGAGAACATTTTAAGGCTGGCCACTCATTAGCGTCCATGGTCTTTGGAGACCTCTGACAAGCCTGTCCTTTGCTTCAGAACTGCTTGAATTGGTCAAACCCAGCCATTAAATGGACTCTAGGAAATATTTGTAGCCGCTAACTATCGAATATCGAGCTTTTAGTGTCTTTGTCCTAAAGCTTCCAGTTTGTTTGAGTTGCACCATTTTCCAAAAATCGACTGCGGGATATAGAGAAAAGAGATGTTTTCAAGCAAAAATCAAAATTTCCTGCAGCATTATACACCACAATTTATGACGTTTTAGACGTTTCCAACATATTTTAAAGTATATTTTAATTTAGTTTACTACAGGCTGATAGCTTAACAAAATAACTCATATTATGTGTCGGCAAGTCAAGATGGAACAGTTATGGCTCGACTTTGGTGTCTTTACTAGATAACACACTACAGACTAGGAAAACCTAGTGATGACGCACGAACACAGGTGCACGTAGCGCTTGAACACCAGATAACAAAGAGCTTGTGCGTAGAATTCAAAAATGAACAATTCAATGATGCAAATATTTATGGGGAGAGGTGTACTAGAAAAGATTCGGAATAAAAAGGGTGAGAGCTTGTACATACAGAGGACTACAGATAAATGTAGGCATTCACAAAATTAAGCTAACCTCACTAATATTTGATACGTTCATAACAGAAGAGCTAGAATGGAAATTATCTTTGTGATTACAAGTGAATAGAAACATAAAGAAAAAAAGCTGTATGTTTTAGAAATGGCTGATTTAAGAGACAAAATCTTTGGAAACAAATAAACAATAGCGTAAAGTCTTTCGTTTGCTCACACAGATTGGCACAATGATCACCCTGGTTGCTGCAATGTTATACGCAATACCTGGCTTAAACTTGCATTTCAGTCTGCATTACGCGCCCGTGGATACAAATTGTTATTGTCACTAACTTTACCGGCCCACCCGGGGGAAAACTGATCTACATTCAGAGAGCTGTCCTGTTACCCAACCACAGCTTTCCAGGGATTAGCGCTTCACTGTGATTTTTGAGCTCGCTGGCAAATCTAATTTCAATTGATTAGTTTCTGCTGAAGTTTCTCCATGCGCCGCTCAGGGGAACGACTCGTCTCCACACACAGTGAATAACCTGAGTCGCCTGCATCCTGCACGAGCAAGGAGATCGCCAGCAGACAGTAACTAGATACAAAAGAAAGTTACTATTCGCTGAAGATGAAGGGAAAGACACAGACGACGACAGCGGACAGACAGAAGAGAAGACAGCGAAGGAAGGAAGGAACTTTATTGATTAGGCCTTCGCCAAGTTAAGACAGTAAATAAAATAAGAAAGAACAGCGAATAGACAAGAAACAACACAGTGAATAGACAGAAAACAACACAGTGAACAGACAGGAAACAACACAGTGAACAGACAGGAAACCGCACAGTGAACAGACAAGAAACAACAAAGCGAATAGACAGAAAACAACACCGTGAACAGACAGGGGTAGTGCCCCGAAACATGTAGATTGTCTTCGTCTTTGTCCCTTTCTAGCTTGGTACAGTTCCCTTGTTTTACATTTAAGACAGGAAACGACACAGTGAACAGACATGAAACAGCACCGTGAACAGACAAGAAACAACGCAGTGAACAGACAGGAAACAACACAGACAATAGACATGGAAGAAGGTGCTAAAAAACCTTCTTGATAATTAGTTATAAAACCTACAATTCAGTTGGTCATTTCAGACAGGAATCAAAACTCTGATGAACGATATGACTGTGCCGCTTAAGATATGGTCTCGTCTCATTTCATTGTGGTACCCAACACGTTCCTCTTTTTTCAAACATTTACTCTCTTATTATACATGATATATTACCATAGTGTTTTATTTAACTCTTTAATGTTCTGAGACCTGACTTTTCAACAACAACAACAACAACGGGGTGTAACAAATGGTGCCCTTAGACGTTAAAGCAAACAAGTAGATCAGCTAAGGGCAGGAGCGTCGTTTGCCAGGTATTTTAAAATATCTTTATGTTTAGATGCCATGTCGGGCATTGTTTACTGTTTCCAACATCAAAACTGCTAAAGAATGTGAATAACAGACTAATCTTGTATCTTAGATAGGCATTGCTACTATTTTTATCCCAGTGTACATAATACTTTACGCTACTCAATCTCTGGCACTGTAGTCACCTGCTTTGACAAGACGCTGATAGAAATATGTCTATTATCATCCCCCTAATACCTTAATCCTACACCATAACACTGTTCATCGATAGATGACCTAATTTGTTTGGAGTTGTTTGTTTGTTTGTCTGTTTGTTTGAATGGCTTTTCACGTCGTGTATGTGTTTATTCTTCGATTATTTCAACATGGAAGGACTGTGTTGCATAGGTATTGTTGAACGCATATACTGTTGGATGTAACATTTCAATTGATTGCTTTATTTATTTATGCTCTTTCTTACAGTCCCCACACACCTCACCCCACCCCACCCCACCACCACCACCACTCCCCCTCAACCCCCTTTTGTGCTGTTTTGCTTACTATTATTATTCATATTAAAACTAGTTCGTCTTACACCCCCTTCCCGTCCTGTGAAGCCTCTCCTGTATACGTCAGTTTCCCCTACAACCTTGTTTGGATCTTGACTGCATGTTGCGAACTACACTCTGTTGTTAAATTAAAACCAGTACTGTGCGACACTGCGCGTGCACACACAGAGGAAGTGTGCGTCTATCTTCGCACGATATGCGCTAACGTTCCTCTTTGCGTGGACACATGTCAGCGCAGTGACAGAAACTCCTCCAAGGTACTAATGTGGTCTGTTTAGGGTGTAAAGGACAGTGGTAGCTTCTGCGTACTGGCTGTGGGACAGCAGTCACGGTGTCACTGTGACGTCTCTTCCGGCATCGAATAAATATTGGGATGAAAAGAGATTTGAAAAACCTCCCAGAAAGAGTTTGATATTTCTGCTTCGCCTTAATATTTCTCGTATTATAAAAGCAGGTAAATAAATTAGGATCAATCAAGATGATGTTAGACGACAAAAGGACTCCGCCATCTGCGATCACTCATCTGCTGGCCCTGAAAGTGCTGTGCTGTAAGTTCCTTGTCAGTTGATGTTGTTGAGCTTGGGGAAAAAACACTTTGTAAATCTTCATTTCTTCTCGAAAATATTATTAGCTAGAAGGATGAGAACTTCAGAAATCTAACCATGTTTGAAGGCAGTTGAACTGTATAACTACCTACACGTAGATCATTTATGCCGAGACCAGAGGTCACGACTGTACGACACAGCATGTAGTTTCTAGTTAGGCAGTCGTGTGTACCACAGTGCAGGGAACGCGATGTCGCAGATCTTCTCTGTTTCCTTCATGTTTGCCTTTGAATGCTATACCAACTGCAATTTTTTTTAAATTAAAACTTGATCATTTTGGCAAAAAGACGTTTCCTGGTCTGCACACATGAAGGGTGCGTCTTCCTTTGTGTTCGTGGGTGTGGTGCGGTTCAGTATGTGTCATTTGGAGTGTACATGCATATATAATTATGTATGTATGCGTGTGTGCGTGCGTATGTGCGCACGTGTGCGTAAGAGATACTGTATGTTGGCGTGCGCGTTTGTCTGCATGCTCAATCCCCACTGGGCCAAAATCTGCATTTCGTCTTTTTGTACAGCGCACTCTGCACATCTGTGATTGTTTTCTTAAAGTGGCCGCTACAAATCATGTCAGGGGAGATAAAGTCTTGAAAAAAGGCGTACATCAAATAACAATTTTGACTTACAATTCACACCTGCCGTGTCAGATAACATTCCTAACTTAATTTCACATCTGTCATACCAGATAACAGTCATGACTTAATTTCACATCATCTGCTTTGTGGCTGACCAGACATGTCAAAAAATGATTACATAGAGACAAAATATTTGTCATCTTCCTAACCAAACCTGAGGTAATTTTTTCAGATTAATATGCTTTACACAGCTCGAAACATGATCGGTATACAACTCATACTGACATAGGCTCAGCCCTGCTGCCACCTGCAATATTTTTTAATGATAGCCAATCCATCTTTGTCTTGTCCGACCACAAGAACTGGGTGCCACATTGAAATCGGCCATCCAACAGACCTGTATCCCAGCAACCCTCAAGAATCCTACGCCGGAAAAATATTACCTGCTATAAAACAGGGGCAGTAACTTACTGGTATCCAAGACCTGCGCACTTGGATCCAGCTGTAGATTCAGCTGTGAGCCGACATCTGACCTGCAATCACGAAAGCGGCTATGACGCTGTGCCGCACGCTGTGCTGTCTCTGTGACCACCAAATATGGAATTGAAAGTGCCTCTGAAGAATTTGCCGACCATCGTTTTAAATCAAGATACTTGCCCATCAAACCAGATAACGTCAGAAGAACCGTGACACGCGCTGTTTTTTTCTGCGCACGTGACAGACCTAATAGTTTCTTGTTCGGAGACGAGATGCTAAATTTTGACGTCCTGTACGCGCAGCGCGTGGCCACAGCATGACCCGGCCCCCGGGGACATGGTCCTTGACTCCAGAGGAATCAGCTTCTCGCTGATTCAACCCACAGCGACATGATCTTTACCTGCAGGAAGATCACAGCTTAATTATTTATTTTTGATGACACCCGCTGTGACAGTTCTGCCACAGCAATGTAGTCAGATTGATGCGGTTTGCTGGACGCTGGAAAAAAACTGCTGCTGTTTCGACAATCTGGACCCAGGAGCGGTTTTCTGGAAAGTTACGGGCAGTCAGTCGACTGGGTTTGGAGGCCCTGTCTGGAACCCCACGTAGCAGCACGATGGAAGTTCTGCTTTTCTCGCCGGCTGCTATGATTCCTACTCACATAATCTGTGGTTTCCTAATTACAGAACCCTTCGCTTCCAAATCACGTAGTCGGTAGCTTTCAGCGCTTCCGAATCACATAATCTGTAGTATAAGCGCTTTCTAATCACAGAACCCCTCACTTCCTGATCAAGAACCCGTAGCTGTCATGACGCTGAGTCCTAGGTTCCATTAAAAATTTATCATAGACTGTGACTGCATAATTTTAAAAACGTGTTTATAGATTGTGGGTACACCGTTTTAAAAGCGTGCAAAGATTTTGGGCTAAATTACAAAATGTGTGCAGAAACTGTGGCTATCTATACTCAAAACCGAGATAAACGCAAATTGACACACAGTCAAGGAGTAGTCAAATTTCATGCATTCGGATACAGTGTTAGCAACAAAAATTAGGTTGACATGAGATCGCATGGTCTGTTGAGTGTAGCACTTGATATGATGTGCCTGGAGCAATTTTTAAAAAAAACGTCTCCCTTGTGGCACGCTAAAGTCGGACAGTGGTTTTCCCTCGCGCAGCGTGAACAAAAGCAGCAAGACTAGAACTCTTTGCGAACAGAACGCACCATCCACTAGCAATAAAAGCCGATGCACGCAATCAAGCCACTGGCAGCACTCAGGATGGAGTCAGAAGCGGACGACCTCGTGTCACGACTGAACGACAGGACAGACAGATCTACCGCGACCACCTGCGCCAACCTGCGCTTTGCCGCAGAGATGGCCCGAGCCACTGACGGGAGCCATGGAGCTGCCATCAGCCAGCAGACTACGCGTCGGCGGTTGTCTGAGCGACAGCTGTACTGCCGCCGTCCTGCATGGCGGTCAACTCTGACTGCACGACATCGGCAGCAGAGAATACAGTGGGCCCAGCAGCACTTGAACTGGACATGGCGGTGATGAAAGCCGCTTTTGCATCAGCCACGCCAACGGCCGCATTAGAGCATGGAGGAGGCGGAACGAGATGTACGCCAACAACAACATCCTGCAGCACGACCGTTGGGGAGGCCCCAGCATCATGATTAGGGGTGGAGTTGACCTCAACCAACTCGTGGGTCCCGTCGTCTTCCAGAACATCGGCCCTGGACGAGGAAACGGTGTGACAACACAAGGCTATGTGGGCCAAGTGCTGAGGGCTCGCGTCGAACCGTCTGGTGCCCTTCATGCCCACCAGGTGCCAGGCCGTTATCAACGGCAATGTAGGGACACACCCGCTGCTGACTTTGGACTCTGAATTCAGAGGTTTTCCGAGATTGTGGCTAATATATAAACGTGTTCAGAGAGTGTGGCTACCGTTTCGTTGAGCAGAACATGTGTGACGCCCCTCTCGATCCCAATTCAAATGAAATCTGTATTCTCGATGACTATTTTCATCCACTTCAGTCAAACCATGTAAGGTCGGCATAATCCAACAGAGCACTTGATCCTGGCTAAAAGTTAAGTTGCTAGGAACGGTACTGTTTGCTTCAACCTGCCTATAAAAGCATGAAATTTTCTCTCATTACCGCTGTCCTGCCTTGTGACATTCTTTCTAGCGCGCCTCAACCATTAAATTGGCCGTATCAACCAGTTAATTGGCCAGGCCGTATCAACCAGTCAAATGACCAGGCTCTATCAACCACTCATATGGCCAGGCCGCGAGTCTTACCGATTTGGGGCACGCATGTGCAGACCACCCTCTCATCCCAATTAACTTATGCTAGCGGACTTGCGTGAATTTATACATGAAAACAGAAGTCCTACCTAACATCTAGCCCTAATCCTAATCCTTCCCCTAACCCCCATCCCCCTAAAAAAATCCGTAAGCTAACATGGGTATTCAACCTGCGACTTTGAACTAAAAGCCACGTCTTTACCACTTAGCTACCCACCGCCACGGACTGGTCTATTCGTTGTAACCATAAAAAGTGACGCTGTGTAGAGGTCATGGTTTGACCTATCTGTTGTGGCTAGCAACCGGCACACGCATGCGCAGCGCACATGATACACCGCGTATGCGTGCCCCGAGTCGGTGGGAATTGCAAACTCGCGGCCAGGCCATATAAACCAGCCAAATGGTCAGCCACTATCAACCAGCCAAATGGTCAGCCAGTATCAACCAGCCAACTGGTCAGCCAGTATCAAACAGTCATTTCCCCACCCCGCAGCTCACGAAACCAGGACAGACTTAGATGTTCTGTGTATTTTCTTCTTCCACCTAAAATTGCACACAGTAAGAAGGGACCTTGCGACGATTTTAAAACGGAGGAAACGATAGGCCTGCTGCTGGCCTCGGCTTGTGAATCATAGCGCGAAACACCTCTGGCGCAAAGTTAGTACATATATTACGGGATGCGGGTTGATATGTGTATCATAGTGATAACAAAGCATATCTTCTTTCTTTCTTCTCTCATCTTTCACATTTCATCTTTTTTCTTCTTCCAAAGATCTCCTTTTGCGACAGAAAGCGTTACGAGAGAAATCTGGATAAGGAAAACGCTGGACAACTTGATTCCAAACCTAATTCATGTTTGATCTGTGAAAATGGAAAGTGCATACATCTTTCGGCCATCTTTGTACACGAATCGTCAACCTTCGAGAGGCAAGGTAGGTTTCAACCTATAAAGCAGTCTACACCCGTTGACCTTTCTCTGTCACATGATGACTTGTGCTCGCGCCCAATCACGAATGGAAGCCTATTTTAAACACACACACACACACACTTTATTTCGCGCACAAACAGACCATTTTCGGTCTCCATTTCAGCACCAATCACATGGTTTAGTAATCGACCATCGACGTTTTCTTTATGGGATTCAGTCGATTATGAAAATCGAGAGACGCATTCATTTCTTGTGGGAGTAGCGGCGAGTTTTCTGGCGAGTGGTCTGCGGCACAACGTTGCACCTCCGTCTGTCTCACGAAGCTGCTGCTCATCTTTCGCGACAGGAGATCCAGCGAAGCTGATCTCACGCTGTGCTGCCTTATTCCAAACAAGATGATAAATCCACATTCTCTCCCTAGTGTAAACCAATCAGAGCTTCTCCCATGAGAATCACTACCACTGCTGCAGCTAAACCGTCTCTAGGGCTGAATGGAGAGATGGCATGATGGCATGATGGCATGATGTCAACGCTCTGAGCAGGCTTTCCTGGGATAACCACCAACGCAAGGGTCATCTGGGTCCTTTCTCGACATTTTACATGGTCACAAACAACGATCGCGCTGCACCTCTGCTCTGCATTAATTTCTGGTTAAGTTGTTTCTGCTGCAACATCCACCTGACCATTCCTATTGGGATTTAAACTAGCGTGTTCTAGAATGACTATATTTACCATGAAATCCTCGTCTTTCTTCACTTTCATTTTCTTGCTCTTTTCTTCCTGGCCTGCCATCTTTTGTCTGCCTAGTAAATTCTCTTAAACTGCCAAACACTCACCACGTTTCCAGAACTCCATTTACTAGTGTGGTTGCAATTGAAAACGTCAGCAATTAGGGAACTTTGAACGCCTTCAAGGTAGAAAACGGACAGTATGTTGTGTGCCTCCTGTGGCTGAAACGTCAACAAAGAGAAGGTGAGGTGTCCATTTTGTTTGTTTTCACCCTGAGCTAGGCGTTGATGGCAGCATGTGTCTACCAACCAAGACACTATCCTGTGAATAACATGAAAACTAACCATAGTTATAGAAACACTACGCGGAACATGGTGGAAGGTCGAAACAGCACTGGAAACAGCCTCCGTGAAACTGGTTGTATTGCTCGACAACCGGTGCACTCCTCTGTGCCAGGCTGTGCTGAAGCGTTTGCTCAAGGAAGGCAAGTCAAGGCCGAATTTGTTCTTAACACTGGAGGGCCATATAGACATGAAAAAGACGCACCGAAACAGTACAACTGTGAATAGATTAAAGGAAAGGAAGAGATAAGCTGCTGTCTTACAGCTGCGTTCGTGTGTGTTTCGGAGTAACATGAGGGATACAAGTCAGAGAGATCCAGGGATCAAACGATACTTCCTCCCTACATGTGGACTGATTACGTTAACTACACTGTGATATCTGTACAAGCTGCTTGTGTTATTCCATTACTGGCTCATTACTCCCTACATGTGGACTGATCACGTTAACTACACTGTGATATCTGTACAAGCTGTTTGTGTTATTCCATACTGGCTCATTACTCCCTACATGTGGACTGATCACGTTAACTACACTGTGATATCTGTACAAGCTGCTTGT
>SMGT01014997.1:137172-151652 GCA_004794575.1 Lanistes nyassanus | reverse complement strand
GGACCGCGAGTGGACATCGCATTGTGACTGCAAGAAAGAGACTGTTGGTCATGGTTGCCCTTCCAACATTGAGAAGGTCAGTGTGTAAAGTAAGTTCGTACCACCTGAGAACGTCGTGTAAGAAGTTAGAGAAGTCTCTTCAGTGTAATAGCAAGCAAGCTACTGTTGAACTAGCAGTTCATCATAGCCATAATCAAAAAGGACGGCTGTTAGCACGCGTAGAAGAAACGTCAATTTTAAACGGACATTGTAACAGAAGAATAAGTAATGTCGAGCGATGTAAAAGAACTGTGTTGAACTAATGACCTTCATCGCTGCTCCAGTGAAACAAGTTCTGAAGGCGTATGCTGTTCCTGCGTGTGTCAGGATTTCGCTGTGTGTGATAAGCACCTGTATCTCACTAGTAGTGTTGTGAACGGACAGAGGACTGCTTCATCTTGTGAATACTTTCCAAGGATTGAGGACTTCTCATCGTGTGTAGATTTGTGCAAGCACTGTGTGTTACTGGTACTGTAATTCACCAGTATTCTGATGGACTGTCGTCGACATGAAGATTCCCAGGACTTTGAGCTGGAGGCTGACCAGTTAGAGGAACAAGAAACCATAACTATTTTGTGAGAACTTCATAAATAACTGAATGCTTTTTTCATACCACAAGAAGCCGGTTAATCTTATTCAAATTTTCACCAAATATTTTGAGTATATATCAGCACCCTAATCAAAAATTAAAAAATGCAGTTTGCTCTTACAATCAGATGCGTTCTTTTATATTACCAATTACCTCTATTTTAAGGATGAGTAATTTGTACACATCCTAGTGGCAGGGGTACATTCCAGACAGCGTTCTTAGAATTTAAAATGTTTATGATAGAGGATAGGACTCTATATTGTGGTCTAGTGTCTATGGATTCTTCTATTTATTTTCCAAAATGTGTTGTTTAATGTGTGTGTGTGTGTGGTGCAGTTGATGGGGGGAGGAATGTTTAATTGTCCTGCAGCTAGGGTGTTTCTCTGGTGTTTGGTGTCTGTTAGATGTTCCTTGGAGCAGTTTAGTAGTGTGCGTTCTGTAGAGCAGAGTGGGGCAGATGGTTCATGAGATGGCGCAGTTATAGGTTTATACACATAATACTTGCTTCAATGACTGTTTTTACCACAGATTTACATCCTAAGTAACAATTGTTCTTATAAAATTCAGTTAATGTTTTACATCCACCCCACAGCAGAAAGGTCAGCCCAACTTCTGGTTCCTGACAAAGCGACATGCCGAAGATGAACGCACATTTGCACAGCTGTGCCTGGATGTTGTTGGAGACATGATCCAAGTGTTCATGCCATCCAGCTTTCAAGTCTCGAAAATCCTCAATGCACGAGTGCCTATTGTGAAATTTCATCATGATATCACAGACCTTGAATGTGATCTTTCCTGCAGCAATCCGTAAGTTGGAATTATGTGTTTCGGAGGATGTGATCATTTTATAAAATAATAAAGTGTTAATGCTTGGTCATATTTATTAGAAGTTCCTTGAATGAAGTCTGCCGTGTTTTAGAGGACAGTGTTGGATATCCTTACAAAGAAAAATAAACTTTATTCTTGTCTAGTTAAAAAAAAATCCTGATCATCAGTGGGGTTTTTTATGTTTCAAGAATACCTGGCCTTATGTGATATCTGGAGAAGTGAGTTCTGAATGTAAATATTTTCAAAAATTTAGAAAATTATAAATTTTTGATACAAGACATAAATGCTTTTTACTATTTTTCACCTGGTATCTAGTGAAAACTGCATCAAGTAATTTTGACAATATTTTGCCAGCAGTGACAGACATCCCAATAAAATTATGTCTTTCCAATTTTCCTGCAAAGGTCAGCTGCGAAAATGTCTGAGTTGTTGTTTTTGCTGGGAGAAGTGGACCCACGTGTACGTCTGCTTATGACAACAATTAAACAGTGGGCAAAATCATGTAAGGTGACACGACGTCATCCAGGTCCCTGGCCGTCAAACTTCATGCTGTTGTCTCTCCTCATCTTCTTCCTGCAGACACGCTCGGTGCCAGTTCTACCCTCCCTCCGTCATTTGCAGGCACTTGCCGGTGAGCATGTGTTGAATGGGTGGCGTTAGCGTCTGGTGTGACATTAGTAAACTTCATATAGTGTCATGGTGAAAATATTTCCACATGCATGTAAATGAACGTTCGTGTGGATCACAATAATGCAGCATTCATACTTGAAAAAGTTTGGCCCGCAACTGTGCTGCCCGTCTGTTGTCAGCACAAAACGCTTATGATTCTCCTTTCAGGGCCTGACGATCACTTCCAGATTGATGGCGCGGATTATGCCTTTGTCACAGATGTCCGGAAAGTGACCCCCTCAGAAAACAAGCAAACCCTAGGTGAGCTTTGTTGATAACATTATATGGATAATGACTGGTTCTATGGGTTAGAAAAGCCATGATTCTCAAGCAGACCATATCAGAAATCCAAACATCCAACTTGAAGAGTCACCATAAATGGCTAAGAATGACACTGCCATTATCTCAACTTCAGCTTCCAACATATTCCACTTTCATGAAATTGCTTGAATCATGTTAACTCACTGCAAATTTTTTACCTTTTTTTTGAAAAAATGGACCTAGATGTAGATGATTCAATCTACCTTTTATTTGTGGGAATGCAGAGACCCAGCTATGTCTTGTGGGAGGAAGGGAACCGATTGGCGGGGGGAGGCGAATGCACTGTCATCTTTGGATTCTGCAGAAGTGGTTTCCACCTGATAAGTTTGGAAAGCAATTAAGTCACTTTTCATTTGGAAATATTTTGATCCAAAATATTGTGACGTTTGCAGAGGAGCTGCTTGTAGAGTTTTTTCACTTTTACGCCCACTTTGACTTCAAGACGGAAGGCCTGTCACTGATTGAAGGCGCCACATTTCCTAAACCAGACTCGGCTGCTGTCTTCATAGAGAATCCACTGGCAGTGGACCACAACATCACCAAAAATATTTTTCCAGACTACGCTGCCAAGCTTCAAGACAGCATGCTGGAGGCAGTCTGCTGCCTGGAAGCTAAAAGTGTCCCAAAGAAAAATGCTCCATGGGGGCTAATGTGCCTGTTTCAGCCATCGGTCAGTTCTGAGAAGATTCGGTCCTATAACGTGGGAGGATTATTCACAGAGGATGCTAGGAATGAAAGTTGTTTACCACAAAACAGTGTGATGCATTCAGCATCAGGTGAACTGGCAGGTCAGACAACTAGTGATAGAGACCACAATGAAGACAATGTATGTTTTAGTCGATAGCTATCAGTTCACAAATAAATGGTGGTTCTGTGTGATCATGTGACAAATGTTATTTGTATGTGCCTACGTTCTGTCTAAACTCGACTACTGCAATTCCTTGCTAGCCGGCTGTCCTCTGTATCTGCTACAGAAGTTACAGAAACTTCAAAACTCGGCCGCTCGCCTTGTCCTGAAAGCGCGCAAAACGGACCATGCCACACCTCTCCTCCGCACTCTGCACTGGCTCCCCATTCAGGCTCGCATCGACTACAAGCTGTCTACTCTCTGTTCAATTTTTTCACCGGTGCATGCCCCAGGTACTTTTCAGAACTTCTTACAATCTACACTCCAGTGAGACAGCTCCGCTCCTCTTCTGACGATCGCATTCTCGCAGTACCCCGCATCAGGACAAAGACATACGGACAGCGCATGTTCACCTTCTCGGCATCCACCCAATGGAATTCACTTCCCCACAACATTCGCCACTCCCCATCACTACAGACTTTCAAACGAAACTTAAAAACTTTTCTTTTCCGAAAGTACCTTGACTGACGTCCCGATTGCCTGTCTGCATTAACTTACAACTTTCTCTCTTCATCGTCTCTTATGATACTTTTCCACCCATCTGTGACCGAAGGACGATCTGTTTCCCAACCTGTTGGTCAGTGGTGCGTTCATCTCTCCCTCTGTGTGTGTTCATTGTTTTCACTAGCGTGTCTGTGTCCATCGTCCGCGCGAAGTGTGCATGAAATGTGTTCTCGCGCGTTAAAAATCCACATTTTATTATTATTATTATTTATTCTGCTATGCAGAGCACAGCTGAACTTGATACAAGCTAGTCAGATTATGACAATTTCAGAACATAATGCTGGAGGGGAAATAGCTGTTCCGACAATGAAAAACAACTGCCCACAGTACATTTTTCTGGTGAGACCTGGATATTTGGAGCACATGAGCTGAGGCTGTGTATTTTTTTTAAATTGCTGTTGATAAACTGTTTTCATCAGAATGTTTAAAACACCTGTACTATATATATGTATAAAAGCTATAAATATTAAGGACATCACCTGTCTCTGGTTTGGTTATTTTAGTAAGCAGCTATTGTGGTGTGTGTGTGCAAAGTTACAATTTTCAAAGGAATTATGTACTGATTGTTAGGGTACAAGTAACACTGACTGAGTGGTTAAGATTCTGCAGTCTGACGTGTGTGTAGTGGGGGAAAGGACTGGAGTAAAAAAAATTTGTGCAAACTCCATTTATCCCTCTTCCAAACATTAAATGGCTTTTTCACACTGACCACCATCTTAAGGTAGCCACCAGTTTGGTAGACGCTTTAGCGGACAACCCATTACTAGGACCCCCTCCCCCTATATCCCAACAATTTGATTCAGCCAGTGAAAAGGGCCAAAGCGATGCTGTCAATCACGACACACTCCTTTACTGTGGTGGATGTCCATTACCTTTTCATTACCTCTTCTTTACACCATACAAATGACATCAAATGTAGGAAATTCGGGTGTTCCTTAAGCAACTTTTATTGAAAGCATCAAAGAGGAAGAGAGGGGTGCAGGATTACCCAGTCTGGCTCAACCACATAAGTACTACCACTGGCTCTGCAATCCTGTCCTCACTCATCACTGCAGATCACACACTGAATGACAGCATAAGCAGATGGCGAAACTATGTTCCTAATATCTGAAAATGCTAGGATAAACTGAACTGTTCTAGATACCACCACTGTAACATTTCAATATTTCACAACTTTTTAACCAACTTGCCCATTAATAACATGATGTTGCCTCAACAAATGAAACAACCACCAAAAATGTTTCATAAGCAATCATCAGTTAAAGCATAAGAACAGTAGGCTGCCAATCATGTGAGTGACCAAAAAAAGGTAAGGTAACATGATTATTCCTGCATTTTCAATGACCAACATCACTGAAACTGGCAAGTGCACTCATTGAAAGCTGATATTGTTACTATTAGCATTTCATTCTTCATTGGTGACTTAGAACGTCCATAAACCATTTCTTCCAAACTCTTTCAACACCTAAAGTATACATAAGAGAAAATGGGATTGTCCATTTTTTTTTGTAAAAAGCAACTTCTCCTCAGACTCTGAAAAGCCATCTACTGCTGCAGCTGTACAAATAATGAAACAACAGAAACAAAGATTAAGTCAAAAAAGTTATGGCTATGGTTATCTGGCCTACCCTTTATTTGCTGACCCTAAACCTCATCTGTTCAAGAAAAAAATAAATGACCCATTTAATTAAGTGCCCCCAGTCTGTTCACATCCAAGTTATCATGCAAGAGACACCCTTTAACACAAAGCCTATATCCATGCATAGTCTCCCCTTCTTTCCATTGTGGTTGAAATAAAATATCTACCGACCTATCTATGTTTTTTTTGTTTGGTGGTGGGGGGGGAGGAGAAGTCATGTAACCTTAACCACAACACTTTTTTCTTTGGCCTAATTAACTGATGGATGCAATGGCCAGGGACAGTGGAGAAACTCTGCGGGCTGACAGTAATGCTGATGATCAGGAATGTCCTCCACCTGCCCCTTGTAGCTGCTGTTGTACTTTGAGCTGAAGTGCATCCATCACAACTGAAACATATCAAACACATTACTCAAAAACATCAAACATATCTGACAAAGATATCAGTTGTTCCTTTTTTTTTTTGGTATAAATCTTGACTTACTAATTATCTTGTTGTATAATTTGTCCATTATTCACCATAGGTATACCTCGTCTTTCTACCCGTTTCATTAGTTTTTGACTTATCTGTTTGTGTTGCCCTAAGGAAGGGGTAACGCCCTAAAACTATTGACCCTGTCTGTGTCTATGTCATCTGTAGTTCCTCTCTTTAACTTGGATTATATTTCCAACCAGCAGTCATTTGCTCTTTTTTAAATGTCAGACATTTGACAAAAATATCAGCTATATCAGACATTAGTCAGACAAAGACTAATGTATCAGACACAAACATGTGAAACAAAATAGATGAACATTAAACATATAAGACAATAAAATATCAGACAGGCAAAAATATGAAATATTTTATATTAAACCGATTTAATATACACTGTATCAGAGATTAGAAAAACAGACATGTTAGACAAATATGCACAAATATTAGAGAAACAAGACAAACATACCAGACAAATTTAAATATTACTTACCATTTGGTGTCGAATGTTGTTACTGTATGATCTTTGATGACATTTTTTTAAAAGTCTAATAAATTCTGCGCGTTACTGCTTGCCCACTTTCAACATCTCTGAAGTGTATATTGTTGTCACTTTCTGACCTTGAATAAAATACAAGCTTGGTATACCCTTTCAACGCACTTTGAAAGTAAAACTTAAGAAGAATAAAATGATTCCTTTCTGAAATCCATTGGGCATAAATTCTGTGTAAAAAGCCGATTGAAAAAATGTATGTGAACTGAACGCAACAACACGGCAGCTGCCACTGACCTTTGTTTCCCCTCTAATATCGTCTCTTGCGGTCTAAGGGAGGTAGCTCTAAAGAAATATGGTCATGTATCTGAAAAACACAAGTTACTTCCAGCTTCTGTTAAGCCCTTTTTAAAAAGTTCAGTAAAACTCCAGGCCTCATGTCAGCATACACCTAGCATAGCAAGTATTTGGCACTCCACCATTGGCGGATATTGGGAATGTGTTAATACTTGTCCATCTTCCATCTAGATTGTACAGACTGAGTGCACCCTTATCCCAGCACCGACAGGAGCCTCCCAGCCCCCAGTGTCTGTGATAATGTGAAGGGCTGTGGGTACAACATAGCTTATGCAAAAACTTATGCTTATGCGAACACCAGGCTGGAGAACAGTATGACTGAAAAAACTCTGAAATCTAGCGGGGGGGGGGGGGGGGCCAGCAGCTGCCGTCAGGCCCCTGGGTCAAGTCCAGGGGGAACCCCTTTTACTAATACACAAAAATCTTATTCTACTGAAAACGAAAACAACCCACAAATACCATGCCACTAATACAGGTTTTGATTCTAAACCTTTGTGAACAATCAGTAAGTTTGTTTCTCTGCAGAGTGGGTTTATTTTGTGTTTTCCAGCCATGGAGTAAATGATAAGTAGGTGTGTATATCTATTGTACTCAGCGCAAAATGGAAAGCGAAATGTCTGGAATGGTGGAGAGTTTTTTTTTTAAGTTTGACCGAACCCTATGTATGAGGGGCTTTTTTCTGAAATTCTAAATTCTTTTCCTTCTTTCGATTGGTGTATGCTTTTACAGGTTTTAACACTACGGGATGCTTTGGTTGCATCTACATGTACATGCCTCTTGGATCCCATGTGGTCCACAAGGGCTGTCAAAGTGCGGTTAGCAAAAATCAGTTCTTTGTTGCAAAAAGCAGGCAGCGTGCAATCCCCGGTTTGTCAACTTTTCTGAAGCACGCTTACACACTCTGCTCCGAGCGTCCACTGACACTATTTTCTCGGTCCATTCCCACTTCCACTTGTTAACAATCTCTTCTTCTCGGGAGGGATCACCACGATTGATTATCAGTGATTCGCACGAAATTGTCGTCAAAGAAACCCGACAAAAACAAAAGAGAATCGCTGCTTGGAACAGAGCGGGTTGAAAACGGTGGCAGGTTCACAACGGCATTCAGAATTGATCGCGCACGCAAAAGTTATGCCAGTCACACGTCTAGCCGAGTCATACCAGTACTGCGGGCGGCATTCAAACTGAACGCGTTACATGAGTGCTGCGGAAAACCACGGATCGGCCTTTGGATTAGTCGGAGACTCGGGTGCTGCGGAAAAACATGGATCGGTCTTTGGATTAGTCGGAGACTCGGATTTTTGTTTTTCTCGGAACAATTTTTTAAATCCGCGGAGCGCCGATTGCAATTCTCTGAAATCCGCGGATCCGCGGAGAGTTCTCCAGCCTGGAACACACAGCTCACTCAAGTTCTCACCTTGTTTGGCTCGATATTTGTCCTGCAGCAAAGGCTGAATTTTCTCAATTTGTTTAGCAATGAATTCCACCTTTCGATCAAAGTACTCTTTTGCTTTCTCTGGTGCCTGGAAGAAAAGTAGACAGCAGATTTTGTCATTTAAAGAGACTTCAGTACAGGGCTAACACAATAAACCCTTTTTACACCTAGGAATGTGACCTTTGTGACCTTCACCTGGGAATATGGCCTTTGTGACCTACACCTGGGAATGTGACCTTTGTGACCTACACCTGGAAATGTGACCTTGTGACCTACACCTGGGAATGTGACCTACTTGATGCACACACATCTACATCTTACATCGAATTCTTCATCGCTCAAGCCGTCTCTCACCAGTTTGCTACGTACAAGCTGTCCCAAGGCGAGCACCATGGACAAGTTCTGTGGCCCAGCTCCTCTGTGTGAGAGAGATGTCAGAATTTCCCCAGGGTTATAATCAAGCCCCTGCCTACGTTAAGTTGTGATCTATTGCTGTCATCCTTGTGGACTGACTGTCCCCTGCTCCCACCCAGGACTGTTTGCATCAGACAGCGAATTCACACACAAGTATAGGGTCAGTTTTCAAATTAAGGTGTAACTTATGGCCAGTTGCTGACAGGCAATGCTCTTTAAAAAATGTTTGTAGGTCAAATACACTGCTTAAAGATTAATACATCTTCAGCCTGGTCATGAAGGGAAGATAATCCTGTTTATGCCTGGTACAGGGTCTATTTTTTTAAAAAGGGGATTCTATTACCAAAAAGCAAAAAGGAAACTCACCATTTCAACATAGTAGCCCGTACCGATATCAACTAAGACTGAGTCCACATCATGCAGCTGTCCAGGAACATACATCTCGCCAGGGTCAAGGAGCAAAGATCAGCACACGACTATCAGGTTTACGTCTACCCATGTTTTTTTTCATGTTCATGTGTTTTAGCTTCTTTTGCTCTTTCGAGATGTCTAGAGGATGGGTATGGGAACTTACTGTCCCTCTACCTTTAGTAAAACTACTGTAGTGACACACACACGCATATGTTAACACTAAAAAAATACTAATGTGTACACTCAAAAACTACTGTAATACGCTTAAAAAATACGGTGTGAACATGTACACTTAAAAACTACTGTGTTAACACACTTAAAAAACTATGCTAACATGTGCACTCAAAACTACTGTGGTAATATGTTTAAAAAATACTGTGCTAATACATAAATCTTTTCATGCTACTCATATTAATGTTTGAAATAAAATTTAAACTCCAGCTACAATTAAACACAGGGGTTAGCATGTGTGAACCCTGTGCTTCAGTCCCAGTAAAAAAAAACAAAAAAACTGAAAGGCACAACATACATTTATGTGTCTTTTTATCCACTTTGCCTCATGCATGTGCACGCACATGCACACACACCCCTCTCAGATCTGCAAACCATTTTCTTCAAATGAAGGTAATGGTCAATATGTTTCTTGTTAAACACTTTTTTCAGCAACTTACTACCTTACTACACCTACATTTTACAGAACTGTCCAGTGCCATGCAGCTGGCACCCATCTTCTAATTACACGGGATTTGGGGAAAATCAACATGAAGAGTTTTTCGTGATTGGCTGTCATCTGTGCTTGGTAGATTCCTGATTATTATTAACTATTATGGTATACTTTCTGCAGGCTGTTTTCTCAATGTGCTGAACTTATTGGCCTCTTTGTGTTCTGGTATACTGCGACAGTGCGGCCTGTGCTCAGCCCTCCATGGCCAACTGCCCACCCCGATCAGGGAAATACCCAAGGCATTTGAGTGTACCTTCACCAAGACTGGTGCTTGAGAGAGAGAGATGTCGACCCCAGGTTCTGCAACAAAACTGCGGATCATCTGACCCTCACCCTGCACAGCCAGTCCTTCTTTGTTCTTTTAATGCACAGTCTCTGGGGTGGTCCTGTAAGCGAACTGCTATTAGCACCTTCATTGTTGACATCGTGTGACTGACAGAGACACGGCTACACTCGGTGGGCGACGAGCCTCAGATGAGTGACCTAGTACCTCCTGGCTACTTGGTGCAGTCCTTCAACCGCGACTCACTGAGCATGGCCAGCTGTGGTGGCAGAATCTCCTTTATTGTGAAAGACTCTCTGAGAAAGAACACAATCTTCATGCTATCACTGTGTCAGAAGCGCTATTTTGAAGCGCCCGTACTGACCGTGATTGTGAATGACAACAGGATTAACATCGCCTGCATCTACAGACCCCCTCCTAATAAGAAAAATAAAATGACTCATGCAATGTTTTTTAAAGATCTAATGGACTTTCTTGAACACTGCAATGCTATAGAGGGAAATACTCTGATAACGGACGATTTCAATGTTCATTTTGATGACATGAACGGCAGCAACACTAAAAAACTATGATTTACTTGAAATGCTTCATCTAGACCAATCTGTTGTCGCCCCAACCCATAAGCTTGGTCACACCCTCGACCTGCTGTTATTCAGGCCGTCTGATACAATTCTCTGCTCAACATCCCCTAATATTGACCTTAGATCTGACCATAGTGCAGTCCTGTGCCTTTTAAACGTACCAAAACCTGTACTGGAACCAGTCAGCATTCACTTTCATTGCATCAACACGATTGATAAACATGGCATTTCATGGTGAATTGTCCACATCCATGCCCCATGTCCTGTTGGATATAACTGGATATGATCCTGAGCAACTTCATGCCACGTTTTGGAACTACTTCATGGACAAAATTCAGGAAATCAGGAACAGCTTTCCACCATCGGATCCTGGCTCTATATCGTCAGTTCCATACTTTTCTGGTCCCACCCGACAGTCATTCATGCCGGTGTCTGAACATTTTGTTTTAAAAATTTTGAAGAATACTGCCCCAAAATGTTGTGAACTGGACCCTATCCCTACCAAACTTCTCTGTGAAAACCTCGATGTCTTGCTGTCTGTTATAACCACACTAACAACTTTTCCTTGACTTCAGGAACAGTTCACATCGACATGAAGACCGCAGCCATTAAACTGCTGCTAAAAATGCCTTCTCTTGATAAAAATGAATTAAAGAACTATAGGCTAGTTTCAAACCTCTGAAATACTGGAAAAGGTTGTCCTCAGCCAGTTAGTGACCCACCTTGATACAAGCAATCTCTACATCCCATTTCAGTTAGAATACAGAAGGGGACATAGTATGGAGACGTTTCTCCTTCACGTTGCAAACGACATTCTTTCGCAATGGATGTGGACTAGGTGTCTGCTCTGCTCTTTCCGATAACAGAGTGGAATTTGACACAATGGACCATGTGATGCTGATCTCTTGTCTTGAAATGGTTTTGGGGATTCATTCCACTACTCTTCAGTGATTTGATTCATACCTACAGGATCACAGCCAGTAAATCTCTCTCAACAATTACTCATCTGCCCTTGTCACACTTCTTCTCAGCATTTCACAGGGCTCAGTGCTGCGGCCCATACTATTCACTATGTATACAACACCACTGTCTACCGTCATCCAGCACCACACAATCACCAGCTTTATGCAGACGACACACAACTTCAACAATCCTCCTCACTTGCAGACATCAACACACTCCAGGACTGTGCAGCACACATCAAAACTTGGATGATGGGCAACATTAGATATGCATGACTGCCGAACAGTTCTAGGTCTACATGGAATTGGTATGGTAAAACTGACAGCTATCTTGTCATTATGCAGTATTCTGAAAGTGTATGAAAAAAAATGTCAAAGAGAAAAACATTGTCAGAGACTTTCTCCTCTTGAAAAGTTTGACTTTTTTTCATCCGAACTGTTACCCATTGGGCTTTTTTACCCTACATTCACCAGCTACTCTGTTTTGTCTTCACCAAGACATGGTTGAATCTTCTCGACCATTGCATGGATGATGGTGGGACTGTTCACATTGCACCATGAGAAAGGCAACAGACCTATTTAGTTCTAGAGAGTACATCGTGAGAACGCAAACATTCTCAATATCCTTCAAAAAGAAAAGGATACTGAACTGGTGAGCGGTACAAGGATTTCTCTGTCTTTGCTTTCCTGATTCATTCTCCCCAAGCATTCCTCAGACTCCACAAATTTGTTCTGGGCCATCTTTAACTGGCTCAGCGAGCTGCTGAAAAACTCTATTTCCTGTAACAAATGCAACTGACATCTGTGGCCTGCTAAGGATAAATATTTATGCGCTCAAGTGCAACATTCCAGTTTTGTATGACTCATTAATCGTATCAATATTATTAATTATATAATCTAATCTCAAGAACTCATGAAATGATGAATGAAGCAGTTAACCTAAGATCATAACGGACTTTCAACATAACTGATTAACTTCTCCTTGACCAAGACAGCATCATTACTCAAATAAGCCACAAATCATACCTGATCTAACTGTTGTGACAGCTGATTCAGCTGAGGTAGAGGTAACTGGTATAGATCGATCTGCACCCCTCCGCTGGTCTTATTGGACGCCATGCTGAAACTAGTGATACTGCTTAACTAGACGTGGTTTCTAAAATGAAAAGATGTCCAGGCAGGGAGATCATGCCAGTTGACAGCTGTAAAATGTAAAACGAGTAAAACGCAGAGGCAATGTAAATCGGCAATTTTAAATAGCTTGATTTAAAAATCATTAATCAAATTCTATAGTCCTAAAATATTATTAAGCAATATTATTTGTGCGCTACACTTTTGATCCTTTTTTGTAGTCTCCTAGCAACTACTAAACAAGATGGCGAAGTTTGTGATTGCAGGTAACAAGAATCCATTTAAATTAATCTTTTCTTTCCAATATTCGCGCGTGTTGAGGGTGCAATTTGGTATCAAGCTATCAGCTTTAATTTAACGATTTTTCTCTTCTTTCCCTTTGTATATTGTAATACTTAATGTATTTACTTTCATTACTTTCGATCGAACTTAGAAATTCAAATTGCTGGTTTCGCAGGCTAGTAGAAAGAATAATGATGCAGATGGACATTGAGGCATCATTTATTTGAACAGGAAAATGCGACTGCCCGTACTATGCACGAGTGGAGCTTCTTGGGGACCGCTTGGTAAAGAATCTGTCTTCGTTCCATCTGCATAAAATTGTCAAGACCCCTTCAGAATGGCAGGTAGACTATTAAATTACAAAAAAAATTCTGTACTTGCTGTCCGTAAATGGGCCATGGTTGTGCTTTAGTGTAGACCTCAGAACTGTCTCTCTCACTCACTCACTCACTCACTGACCTCTCTCACTCATGCATGCAGACAGTTTCGGGCCCTTTTTTTTTACCACCACTCATATCATGGTGTCTGCAAAAATAACTTGTTACATTCTGGACAGGATCTCAAACCATGTACTGCAAGCAGTAGGAAATGGACTAATTAATATGCTGACAAAACATATTAATAAATCTCCTCTGAAAGAGCATGATATATGTTAATTCTTGAATTTCGTTCGAGATTGCTTCTACCTTGCTGTGTTTTTCCACTAAAGAACACGACACAATAATTAACTAGCTTGCTAAAGCTTAAACAGTCAATAAATACACACTGCACGCACACAGTTTTGTCTTAAACAGTCAATAAATACGCACTGCACGCACACAGTTTTGTCTTAAACAGTCAATAAATACGCACTGCACGCACACAGTTTTGTCTTAAACAGTCAGTAAATACGCACTGCACGCACACAGTTTTGTCTTAAACAGTCAATAAATACGCACTGCAGGCACACAGTTTTGTCTTAAACAGTCAATAAATACGCACTGCACGCACACAGTTTTGTCTTAAACAGTCAATAAATACGCACTGCACGCACACAGTTTTGTCTTAAACAGTCAATAAATGCACACTGCACGCACACAGTTTTGTCTTAAACAGTCAATAAGTACACACTGCACGCACACAGTTTTGTCTTAAACAGTCAATAAATACACACTGGACGCACACAGTTTTGTCTTAAACAGTCAATAAATACACACTGCACACACACAGTTTTGTCTTAAACAGTCAATAAGTACACACTGCACGCACACAGTTTTGTCTTAAACAGTCAATAAGTACACACTGCACACACACAGTTTTGTCTCTTTCAATAGACAATGCAAAGTATAAAATATCCTTGGTTGTATCCAGACTTTTCAATGTTGGCCAACTGTGAACTCACAATCCCCATGAGCTCATCACACTCACAATCCCCATGAGCTCATCACACTCACAATCCCC